>JAOXYD010000005.1:23851822-23868569 GCA_028565735.1 Pinacopodium congolense
TAAGACAGAAAGACAAAAGGACATGAAACTATGTAGGAGAATAAGGCAAAAGGGGCAACAGTTTAATGTATTGGTTTCTGGGAGTTTTGTTGCCTTTCTCTTGAGCCTGGTAAAATGTTCGGCATGCGACACCTTTGTTTGTCACCTTTCCCTCTTACCTATGCTATTTTCATGTTAATTAAAGTTAATTTATGTACTTAGCCTAGCTAAAAGAAGAAATTTTCACGCAAAACCAAGCAATCAAGTTTCGAATTGCTGGAAAGAAAAAGAAAGGGATTAAACTTTCAAATCTTCAATTACAAATTTTCTGTCATCTCTTTGTTGTTTTTTCTTCTGATAAATATGAACTGATCTCCCATGCGAGAGTTGATATATCGATACACACACATACACGTGTATATATATACATATATACACGAACTCGGAACTTTTTACTTCTTAGGGACATGAATAATCCAGGCTTGTTCCTTTTGGTCCATGTCATTCGGCTTGTTTTAGTCTGAACTCGAAATCACATTCACTACGTTATGGACTTAAGTTCTCTATTGTATTTTTCCTTTAAAGTTTACTACTGTTTTAAATTTAGGCTTAACTTTGGCATAGTCACACGTGGGTTCATCATTACATGTCACGTTTTCATGTATTTGTCGTCTTAAAGGGAAGTGATGTCCAAGGTTTTACGGTCTTCTGCCTTTTTCTTTTTTTAATGTCCAAGGATATAAGTGATAGCCATTTAATTCTCGGTTGGTTTTTAAGTTTTTAAGGCTTTCTTTTTCTTTTGAATTCTATATTTTATTTCAGTTGAAAAATATTTTACACGAATTACTTAATTATATGAAAAAAAAACTTTCTGCATTCAAGAGTATTATTACTTTTCCCCTCTTCATTTCTATTCATTTTAAACCTAAAAGAGTTGGAATTTAAAAAAAATACACCACTTATTCACTTAGAATAATAATACTCTAAGTGAATAATTTCATTATTGATGAAATTTCCCTCTTCATTTCTTTCCATTCACTTAGAATAATTTCATTATTGATGAAGATAACTTTTCAATCATTAATCAAAAAGAGACATTTAATGTGGTTGGTTATACCATCTCCATCCAGTCACCGTGTGGCTACTGTACCAAGGTCTAGATTGCATTAAATACCTTGAATACTGCTATTGAATCCACTACATTGAGATTGGGAAAGCTGTGAATACACCATACACAAAAAGAAAGGGACAATTTGTAGTCATTCAAGCATGAACAGGAACCTGTGCATATCTTGCATGTGATACGGTTCAAATTCTCCGGCTACCACCAAACATTCATTCGTCTTCCCATTTGACGATTTGGCTATTAAAATGAAAACAGAATCCCATAACTATTGAATGCAGATGGGTCATGAAATAACCCTTTAAAAATAACTTTTTTTTTCAGATTTCAACACAAGCAAAAAGGATTTTATTGACTTGGATGCTTTTCTTTACTTTTGAAATTACAAAATCTACTATTAATTAATAAATATGTATTTAAAATTTTAAAATAATATTTTCTTAAATATGGATGCAAATCTTGTGAATTCAAATTTCAAATAAACGAAAATACTAAATAAGAGAAATAAAACTGGTGGCCTAAATTTTGGTCGCATTTTAAAAATTTTAAATTAAAGATGGGGAGTGAAATGGACTGGACAGATGGAAAAAGGGCTGTTTGGGAAGAAAGACTGAAAAGAGTACAGCTCTTACAAGCATGAGTGGATATTTACTTTTTGTTAAAAGACCATGATTTGGTCTGAGAAAGTAAACAGCTTTTACAGAAGGACAGAGAGAGAAAATGAAAGACAAAGGTGGAAGTAAATGAAGATCAAAACTCAAAAGGCTGAGGAGAGGAGCGTCAAAAGGACAACCTGAGTCAACATCTGGGCTTCGGCTTCTGTTTCTTAGTTGGCACGCGCGGTCGTTTCGGTTTTTTGTCGTGTTTTTTTTAATTGTTAATTCCGAACAGTAATCACCTCGGAATACCTATAGTTATATATATCTTGTATGTTGAATTTTCTAGCATCATTAAAACGAGGCTGGTGGGGAACAAAACATAAATTTGTTGAATAAGGGCATGACAAGAGGGAATAGTATAATGTAAACATGTAAAACAAATGTTTTTAAGAACGTGGCTTGGGAGCATTCTCTATAAAAAAATTTTAAACACTAGCCTTGAATTTGAGTTGTATATACAATTAAATTTTCAGTGTTTAAACTTCTTCTATTCTAAGAATTTGCTACTTGAATTGATTATGTGTTTTAACTGTTACGCTGATCCAAAAATTTGAATATTATATATATTAAAATATGATGGTTGCAACATTTTTATTATTAAGATAAACATATAACAATATTTGACATATCAATTTTTAAAAATGAAGTGAAATTTATTTTTTTAAAATTTTTAAGAAAACTTAATTTCTTTTACCACTAAAAGATAAGTTTAAATTAAATAGTAATTTTTTTCTAGGTGATCTTTTAGGTCATTTTAAATTAATCTTTATCATGTTTAGATTAAGAGAAAATGGTAGTCAATGTTTTTTTTTTAAACCTTTTGAAGAGAACTTCAATAGCTTGTGAGTTGCAAGGGAGTGGCATGAAATTTAAAAGGGTTGAACAGAAATGAAGAAAATTGGAAGTAATCCAACCTGCTCTAAAGCGTGCTAATTTCTCATATTAGTGTGCAGCTGTAAAGTAATCCACTGGAGTGAATGGGACGGCAACTTTGTCATATGGAAAGAAAGTAACCATACAAAAGAGGAATCAAACTTGCAATTATATCCGCTTAATGATTGGCTACCATTATCAAAGGATAATGTTATCTTTCTAATCCCTTTCTTTTCAAATTCCCATCGTCTAAGCTTCGTACGTGCAACTTTGCGTTTAAATTTGGTTCTTATCCTTGAGAAAAACAAAAGTGCTACAACCCATAAATTTTAAGTTAAATGATACTTATTTTAAAGTATTTTATTAGTATTTAATATTATTTTAAAATAAAATTGAATTGATTTATCTAAAAAATTTAAAATTTTGAAAAATGATATAAATAAATAAAATTACAAGAATGGCAACTATAGGTTACGAGGAAAGTATTTCTGTGGTAGACCAGGAGCGAGGTCTGACCAATCATGTGACTCCGTACTGGTTGTCTCCAGTACGCTGTAAGTAACTAATGAGTATTAAACAACGTAATTAAGTGAAATGCGCTGTACAACCGAGACTAAAAATTAGACAATCTACTGCGTTTGCATTTAAAAGAAAAAAGGAAAACGACTCCAATTTGCCTTTTTTTTTTTTTGAAGTTTTTACATTTCTTGGTTCTGTTTCTGTTATTTTATAATTATTTAAGTATTTATTTGGCACCACCACCCCAGATTTGAATCAGGAAGTCTCCTCATTCCTTCCTTCTTTGCTTCGTTCCTTTATCTCGTAAACAAAATTCTCCGTCTTTCTTTCTTCGGAACTGCTATATTTGTAGCCAACTGCTTCATTGTCAATCTCCTGCTTTTACACTTCATTTTCAGCTTCATGAGTTGAAACCTCTTCAACTCTTTTCATTTCAAATTTCTGATAACTCATTTCATTTCCAGCAAATATCAAAAGCGACTCTAATGATGGCTCAAAAGCAGTTGTTGCACGAGCTTTTGAAAGAGGATCAAGAACCATTCTTTCTCAAAGACTACATTGCTGACAGGCGTTGCCAACTCAAAACAACCTCTTCCAAAACCCGCTTACAAGCCAATAAACCAAAACCCATCTTTCAAAGCTATCACTTCAATCGCAAGTTCTGTAGAAACGCTTGCCTTCTCTCCTTTACCAATTCTCCAGACCCCAGAAAATCGCCCCTCTTCGAGTTTCAGTCACCAGCCAAAAGCCCCAACACCATTTTCCTTCACATCCCCGCAAGAACAGCAAATCTTCTATTAGAAGCTGCTCTCAGGATCCAGAAATCATCAGCTAAACCCAAAACTCAAAACAAAAGCAATGGCTTTGGTTTATTTGGGTCCATAATAAAGAGACTAAAGAAAAGCAATAAGTCGCGCAAGAGGGAAATCGGCGGAGAAGGCGTCAAAGTCTCGGTGAAGGATATATTGAGGTGGGATTCTCCTGTTAGCCGTAGAAAAGTGTCCAAAGCAAACAATGAAAAGGAAGTGCAAGTGTCAAGTGTCCATGTGAAAAATGCTTCTAATACAAGTGCTTGTGAGGCGAGCTTTTCTGGCTCTTTCCATGGGAGGACTAGCAGTGCGGTTTGGTCTGAGAGTAACGAAGATAAGTCCTTGGATTTGGATTTCGAGACACTATCTAGCAGTAGTGATCAGTTCGAAGAAGATGAGGAATTAGTAGGGAATATCGAGTTCATTAGCAAAGTTGACGGTTTCGACTTTGCTTCTTATGATAATCACTTGTGCGAAAGCCCTTTCCATTTTGTCCTCCGAAGAAGTTCTTCGCCGGGTCGCCGGACGCCGGACTTCGCGTCTCCGGCCACCTCGCCTTGTCGCATAAGAGTTGAGGTATGTCTAAATTAATGCAACGACTTGGATCAATTAATAACGAGTTCACTCACTGACTCCATCATTCTGAGTTTGACTTGATTGATTTGTCGGCAATACGGTTAATTTCAGAAAGTTTGGCCGGAATGTTGTTCCTTTTATTGACATCAATTGCCCTCCAAGTAATGCAATTTGAATAAGGTTCAGAGGTTTTATGAAGGTCATATGTGTCATTTCAGCCATCAAAGCTTCTTTGGCTGTTTGTGTACTTTTCGATCTGAGAGTCTGCCATGCAAATCTTTATTTTAGTGAGACTGTCCGGGAAATAAATTCTCGCAGAAAGAGGACAAATCCCTTTTTGTTTTTTTGTGTGATCTATCCCAACACAATCCCTGAACTCACTGCAGAAGATTTCCATATGCAGTCGTAGTTTATAAATTTTGGAGGGCAAGTCAACAAACTCGCAAATTAAATATGCAATTATGGAATTATTTTCACTAGTAATCAAGATTCTTGTTGTTGTTCTGGTGATAACGTGATATTTTAATAGGGGAAAGAGAATAAAGAAGTGGACAGCTTGAAGAAATTCCACGATCAAGATGGTATTGAAAAAGAAGAGGAGAGGGAGGAGGATAAAGAACAGAGCAGTCCTGTTTCTGTGCTAGACCCTACTTTTGAAGCTGATGAAGATGGACATGACGTTCAGAGCGAGGAAGACGGTTTTGATGTCGAGTGCAGCTATTTGATTTTACAAAGTATGTTCACTGCATCCCTTCCCTTTTTTAACCTTGGTTATTTAAGTACAACATATAGTAATGTTGGATGTCTGTTGAAATAAGGAATATCACTGTGGGTTCCATTTCAGTGATTGTTCTAAAACTTAGACCAAGGTTGGTTAATGAGGCATCGACTTTCTTCGTCCAATACTGTCATTGATGGCCACAAAGTTTTAATGTTAGCAGGAGACCTTTAGAAATTCTGCTATTATTGTGTGGGGTTCCAGCAACTGAATCATTTTAGAAGATAGTGTCCAAATTTAATGATATTGTTGATCGACCTGAGTTTTATGGTGGAAGGTACAATTTCCTTTTCTTGGGCTCTAATAATTGCTTTAGCAGTGTCTGGGATATGGTAAATAAAAGCTACCCAAACCCCTATTGATGATTCCGGTCTTACTCTTATCTTAATAATAGCTTAAGTTTGGTGGAACCCATTAAATTATCCGTTGCGTGTTGAGAAGAAATGGTTTAGGTAAAACTCAACTTGGCAATATTTAATATCTATGTACTTGTGTATAGGAACTGAACATGCTTCTGTACTTTTATCTCTTTGAAGTTACTCTTGAAAGGCAAGTCTGGATTTTAATCACATTGGAGGTTTAGATGCAGGGGAATCAATCAGATTTAATTGGCAGCTTTCTTGATCCTGAGCTCTGTTTCAATGCGCTTGCCATTGTAGTTGCAATTATGTTGAGTTTCTTGTATATTGTTGTTGACTAGTTAAAAGAGTCCTGAATTTCCTGTTCCATTTCCAGGAACAAGGCAACAGCTGTTGCGGAAGCTCCGGCGATTTGAGAAATTGGCAGAGTTGGATCCGGTTGAACTTGAGAAGAGAATGTTGGAACAAGAGAAAGAAGCTGATGATGAGGAGGAGGAGGACGAGGAGGATAATGATTTCCAGGAAGTAGTCGAAGAAACAGAATCTGAAAGCGATGAGTTAGTAGCAGCATCAAGCATGGAAGATGAGATTTACAGGATCATCTTAGAACATCTAAATAAACCAAACGTCAATTCTATGAAGAACATCCCAAGAGACATGATAAGGCTGGTTTCAGATCTCATCGAAGAGGAAAATAGGCAGCAAAAGTGTTACATCGATGCACAAGTAACGACAATGAAAAGGGTCTTCCAGAGATTGGAATCATGGAAGGAGGTGGAGTCTAGCACCGTTGATATGATGGTGGAACAAGATTTCAATAGAGAACTCGACAGGTGGAAGAGACACCAAGAGCAAGTGGGAGAGGCAGCTCTAGAGATCGAACTTGGTGTCTTCCGATTGTTGGTTGAGGAATTGACTGAGGAACTTGGAGGTTTTACTGGGATCTAAAGGTGGTCAGGACATTTTTGGAGATTCATTTCTTTGATTTTTTTTTTCTTAAACTTTGGGGGGTACGTATTAATTTAGAGGAGTATAGACTAACTTCCATTATGAAGGGTAAAAGCTTAGTAGAAAGACTTATATATATATATATATATAAATGCAAGTGAAATAAGGGAAAGTGAATGTATCCCTGCTAAATCAGACCCTGAATGTACAATTCCTGACCCTTAGTTTATGTGTTTTTTTTTTACCTAGCTGCTAGATCAGTCCACAAGTTAACAAAATCAGTTTAACACTAAGTTGGATTCTAACTTAGGCCATGTTTAAAAATGTTTTAGTTTTTAATTTAATTTTTCTATTTTTTTAAATATAAAAATTAAAAAAAACCCTAGTACAAAAATTAAAAAAGAAACATATAAATTAATATAAAAATATATAAATCACGACTTAAGTCGTACAAATCCTAATTATAGGATCTTTGAGTTTTTATTTTTTATTTTTTATTTTTTAAATATGAAATTAAAAAATATAAATATATGAAAAAAATATGTTAATACAGTTCAGAATTAAAAAATAATAAAATTTTAAAAAAATTGATTAAAATATATAAATAAATAAATAAAAACGGATCTAAAAAAAAATTCTGAAGTTTGAATCTTAATACGAAGCTTCTTATAATCCGAAGTAGTTGCTTCTTTCGCATGGGCTTGAGGGTCACTCAAAGGCTTCTAACTAAACTCGGAATCTCTTAGTACTGACACGGCTATCGTTAATGTGCTGGAGGAAAAGCCTACTCTATGAAATGGGTTAAAGTTACTAACGAATCTCTTTCTATTTCTCTGGTCCTATCCATGATGGACCATCGTAGGGTCGCCGGATGTCTGGGAAAGGACTGTCCACAAATCCACTTTTATCTAAAAAGTGAAGATTGGATTCCATTCCAATGCCCTGATACAGTTTTTCTTCCTTTCTTTCTTACTTTCTGTTTTTTCTGCCGACCCTAATGACAAAAGCGTTGGCAGGAAACGATTCCAGGTCAGATCAATGCAGTCTGTTTCGACATCCAATCAAATCCATAAAGACAGAAAGAAGCAAAATTCCCTTTTATAGCTTAGGTTCTTAAAGAATTATAAAAACTTGTATTGCTCACCCTGAATCCCTGATGATTAGAATTAGATTTAAATAGATTATGGATTTCAATTCTATTATCCATTTACTATAGATCCAAAATTACCAAAATTTTACTGTAAGTTTACACTCGTTTGGTTCAGTTTTGTTTTTGTTTTTATTTTTTAAAATTTTAAAATTTTATATAAATTATTTTATGGAGTATTTTTATTATTATTTACATCTTGTTATTAATTTTATATATAAAAAAATAAAAAAAATCTAAAAGAACCTTCTCAAGTTTAGAGTTTGTTTGAAAATGATTTTCGTGTTTATTTTTTGTTTTTAATAAAAATAAAAAATTTAAAATTTTTTAAAATAATATAATAATACAATATAAATATTTAAAAAATATATAAAATATATCAAAATTAAACTAAACAGATTCGTACATGAAAAAAATGAGAGGATCATCATAAGTTTATTAATTCAAACAACCCATAAAGTCTTTATAAAAAAGCCACAGTCCAATCAGTCAAACTCACCAAACTAGTCTTCGAGTTAAAAGTGCGCTTCGTACTGGTTGAACTTTCTTGAAAAACACAAGGCCGTATCATTTAAAATCTGCCAGCTCCGAAAGAACGTGTCCCGAGGACTAAAGTTGCAATCACATCCCACAACTCAGATTTAGCGTATTTTGGCATCCATCACTTCATGCTCTTCTTCTGTTGTCATTTTCTCCCAAGGCCATTGACTATATTGCACTGCACTGTAGATTTGATCAAATGAAACCCCTTTTGGGGCGGCTCAAAAGCATTTTCATTTCTTGGTTTGCTTCTATTAGTCAAAGCCCATTGCATTTGTCACACAACCTAAGAAATGAAAATTTGCGGTGTGGCAACACCTTATTTGCCAATTGGACCCGATTGTATAGAAAATTTGTCAGGTGGACTGACTGACAAAATTAGGCGTCATGATATTCTCTTCCCTCGCCATCCTATCTTTTCCATGCCAATCACGAGGAAACCTATTCAAGCTATTTTGAACGGAAAAAATAGGACTTAAACCTTTTCTTTTGCCTTACCCATTCAATGTCAAAAATTGGGTCAAATAAGATGAGCTTAATAAGAACTTAAGTGATGACTGATGACTGACTATGTTCTCGTTGCTATTAATAATCTAACCTAACACTAAGGAGTCGTTTGATTAAATTTTTAATTATAAATTTTAATTGTAATTGTTATATTTTTATATTAAATTTTATATTGTTTATTTTAATTTTTGTGATGTATTAATATTTTTTATTTTTGTGATATTTTTTATTAATTTTTATATTTAAAAAATTTAAAAATCATATCCAAAAACTGAATTCAAATCAAACAGGCTTGAATTTTTCTTATATATTTTCTTTTTACAATGGAACAACTCACATGTACTAGTTTTTAGATTTGTACATTGATGTATTAATTAAATCCTTAATTACATGATAAACTCTTTAATATGTATATTAATGAGTCAGACAACACGATAAAATTAAATGCTAGATTATGAGATTCTAACTGTGGGTTACTAAGACTTAGTTCCGTGTTATTTCTACCAACTATATATGTACATGGCCGCGGCAAGTGCCAACGACTAGCCTGGAAGCCTAGAGGTGCAGACATGCACCAACTCTTTAAAGAGCATTTGGGACATTTTCAACATTGTCATAAAGGTAACATTGAATTGTTTGAATTGATATCCCCTCTAAAAAAAATAAATACTTGAAATTTTGATCTTAAATTTTCATAAAATTCTGAGCTATTTTTTATTTTTTTATGATTTTTTTAGTGTCAGAAATTTGAAAAATAAAAAAAAAGTTCAAATGACGCCAATATAAAATTAAATGATAGATTATGAGATTCTAAATCTAAATCTTGATTCTAAGTAAGAGTTAGAATATCCATTTCAACTACTTAATCACTCCTCTCAGGGTAATTTCAGTTCATATTTACATTCTCATGAAAAATTTTTTTTGTTTTTATCATAAGCCGCTCCATTTCATATTAGTATAAAGTTTCAGTTTTTACTAAAGACATGAGATAGGTGGGACGAGAGAGGGAGAAAAGGCAATACGAAATGCATTAAGTATGGGCACCATTTGACCTGAAAACTCATTGTAGATTAAATTTAATATTTTAGTGACATCTTTTTTTCATTTTAAGATAGCGGTAGTATGTTGAGAGGGTTTTCAGCACGAGTAAAACGACATTTGGCACGAAAATGAGATGCCAGAAGCAATAGGAGGCATTGACATTATAGTCTTGTAATTCATTTATAATAATGTGCGTGGTGGACTCGCCTCAAATTGCGACTCCGGTCATCTCCCGACGTGGATGAATAAAATGACGTAACTCCTTAGCCAAGGAAAAGACGTCATTTCTTTTCCTGTGACGCTCAGCACTCAACAAACTTCAAAGTCAACGAACAATTGTAGTTGACTACCATTGACATATGATAGTCAAAACAACTAATAATTATAGTTGACTACGTGTCAGCGGAGAGTCCATTGGCTTCACTTCTCTTTTTTCAGTTTTTGATCTAATTTTTTCTATAATAATTAAACGTTCAATAAAATTTAAAATTAATTAAAATTTTAAATTAAATCTTAATTTTTTATGTAAATATTTTTATTAAATTTTAAAATAAAAAATTAAAAAGAAAAACTACATGATTTATAGATCATAGACATCTATAATCCGTCGACTATATAATAATAATGTTTTTATTTTATTTTATTTTAATCATATGTATTACTTTATGGTTTACGAGCCATAAATATCTATAGTTTGTAGACCATGTAGTTAATCCTAACTAAAAATTATGATTGAGTTGAGCACACTTTAAATAGACAAATAATATTGTATTGATAGCCACAACGTAAATTTATAAATTTATAATAAAATTTTAAACTCACATTTTTAAAATTTGTTTGATGTCATAATCAATGCTTTTTTTCAATATAAGAAGTCCATCTATGTTAGGAGTTTTTAAGTACAACAAAGGATTGACATAAGTGTCACATTTACACAAACTCACAAATAAATATAAAAACAATTCTCAAAATGAAACTATTTTTCACCTATCTATTTATCTATAAATGTATTTTCAATGAACAAATTGTTGCTGTGGTAGAAATGTCAAGCTTATAATTAATATTCAAGATATAATAAAACATAACATTCATTAATAAAGGAAAAGAATTTTAAATAATCTTGAAATAGTTTATAAAATAGTTAGCTAAATAAGTTTACGTTTGTGTAAACATACTCGAATTCAGTGAAAATAAAGTTAACTTAAAAATCAGTTGTATTATTATAACCAAATCAAAGGATAAAATTCAAATAACTTTTATTAATTTCTCATAATATTTGAATTAAATTAACAACATGCTAATTACTTATATATGCATAAAGAAAACAAATTAGTTATCTAACATATCTCGACAAAAATATACAAACTAGATATCAAGTTTTAAGTTAGTCTTGAATGATTATTGCATTAAAGTTTTAAATTCAAAGATTATTATCATGTCATTACATCATTTTTGGGTTATAGATTTTAATAAATAATTATTTGGCATGTATTATGTTGGTCGAGTTTAATATTATTTAATACACTTTCTATGTACCAAATTTAGTATAACTCCACTTACAGCAAAGAAAAAACTATATATTTATTTTATGCAAACAGAAGTTCAATAAGTAAAATCTACTTTTCACTTACCTACTTATCTCATTAAAATATTTTTCTCTCTCTATTTCATATGAAACGCTACAAAAATAATGATATCTAATTTTGCAGGTTTATTAAAATAGCACATCAAACTCAATAATAGACTTTCGAGCTTAGACCTAAGTTTAGAGAATTCAAATACTTAGATAATTATATTTTTCAAAGTTCTATTTGGTTATGAGCAAATGAATAATTTAAATTTTTTGTTAAAATCACATAAGACAACTATGATATAGTAAATTATCAATCAAGTTTTTATAGTTTTAAAACTATCAAATAGGTCCTTAAGGTTTCAAATTACTTTTGTCCGTTAGTCTTTAATTACTTTTATCTTATATGAACATTGGTATGTTCACGAGGCATGTCCATGTGACATGTTTGTAAACACGTGGTAATGTCATTTGGTACTAGGTTAATGGATGAAATTAATTTGAAACTTTAGGGACGTATTTGATAGTTTATTAAATTATAGATATTTAATTGATAATTTACCAAACTATAAAGATCTAAATGATTTAAAACCCTACTAATAGATGATTTTAATAATTGTTTTAAACTCAAATAGTACTAATTATTTTAAGATGATAATCATGTGGTTCAGATATTATTTTATATGGCTTAAGCTTAAAATGATTTTTTATATTTAATTCTGATTGGATCTAAATAAATTAAGTTAAAATTTATTCGTATTTAAAATTTTATTTGAAATAATATGAGGTATTTGTAAAATTTGGTATATAAACTTTTTTAATTGCATTCAGAACTATATAAGAAATATAAGCAAAATCATTCATAAGAACAAGTGGAAAATTAAATTTTATTTAAAAATTAATTTAAGCCATTAAATTTATATCGAATTGAAGTAAAAATTTTAAATCCAATTAATTTAATTTTTGATATAAAATTAATGACTTAAATATGGTTGAAAGAAATTTAAATTTAAGATTTTAAATCATATTTCAATTCAATTAAATTTCAAACTATTTTATTTAAATTTAATTAGAATTGAGTATGAAAAATATCTTTTAGGCCATATGAAATTATTTTAAAACCAAACTATTATCAATTCAAAAAACTTTGTCAAATTAAATTAATTATTACTGTATTATTTGCACAATAAATATATTTGTGATACTCTTATATACATGCAATATTATAAATATTGAATTTGTAAAAGATAAAATATTTTTTGTGATTTATTTAACATTTAATTTAAAATTTTCATATAATTTATTAAAAGGATATAATATTTAAAATATACATTTCCTTAATTATTTATTTTAATTATTAAATTAATTTATTACTATTGCTTAAAATTATTTGGATCCTTATAATTTAGTAAACTACCAATTAGGTTCATATAATTTAAGAAATTATCAAATAAGTTTATAAAGTTTTAAATTATTTTGACTCATTAGTTCAGCATCACGTCGCATTGCGTGTTTCTTGAAATGTGTGATGAAAACATATCATTAGTTCACATAAGATAAAAATAATGGAAGACTAACAGATGAAAATAATTTAGAAATTTAGAAACTTATTTAATAATTTTGAAATCATAATAATCGAATTGATAATTTTTTAAATTATAGGAATTTTGAGTAATTTAAACCTTATAATTTATACTAAAAAGAGATATAATGAGATGTTTATTTACATGATCAATTTATCTTCTTTATATAACTAGTTTTATTGTTAATCGACTTAAAAGTGGTATTCTCTTTTTCATAACTTACGAACTTGAGTTCGATTAAAGAACTTGAGCTCGATTTGCTCAATAAAACTTAATATTATATTTAAAAGCATACAAGCTTCACTGAAATTGATAGGTCGGGGGCATTTAAACTTCCTTTTTCATTGGTAAGAGAGTCAATCATAAATTTAAGTGGTTGTTTAGTTTAATTTTTTGTTTTAATTTTTAATTTTATAAAATTTTGTTTGTTTTTAAAATTTTTATGATATTGTTTTGATTTTTTATTTTATTAATATGCTATTTTTTATATTTTAAAAATAAAATTAAAAACTAAAACAACAAGTCTTCCCAAACATGCTCTTAAATTTTGTTCGGAAGCCGGGAATCTAAAGACAAGAAGAAAAAGTAGAATTTTAAAAAGAAATGCTCTGTTGTGAGTTTAGAATACAGTATTATAGAGTCAAAAGGGCAATAAAGAATGAGCTGCAAACCTTAGGGACTCGATCATGTCCCGTCACCGACATGTAATCATTGCGGCTGCTTTTGGAATTGAATTTGAACCGCCCGCTTTGAACTCCCCACCGGCCTAGAGGTTGGTCTTCCCGTCCCTAAAAGCACAATTTATGTTGTCTCCAATTTCATAATAATTATTACAGAAATAGAATGAATTAATCCAGATTTTTTTTGAAAGTTAATTAATCCAGAATTTGGTTCTTTTATTCTAAGTGAATTTTATCATATTTCTCATTTATCTAGTGATTGCCCTCTTTCAGCTATCAGTTAATCACTTTTTTGGGTTTTATCCTAAATCATGCCCTTAATTTTCCATTCCCAGATCAAAGTTATATCTGTTCAATCAATTCAGCGATTGTTCTAATATTTTGGATGTTTGGGAATGTGTTCCGTATGAAATAGGAAAAAAAATAAAAAAGAATACCTCCACGTGCTTAAAAGTGCGGGAACTGCTCCACGTGGAACATCCTTAAAATTAAAACACGTGTTTCACGTTGAAGCACCCTTCCTCATGCCTTATAAATTCCAGAAGTATAAGTTCCAGAAGTATAAATTCCCCATTCTCTGACATTGTGGTCCTTCATATCTTCTTAATTAAACCACGTTAACCTGTCCACCACTGTAGCTACCGAGGCACAGGAGCCTAACTCCTTAATGTAACTGCGTGTTATAGTTTGTACGTTGCAGTTTTCTTGTTCTTCAATACTCGGTACATCTGTGTCGAAACTTCTATACATTATAGTGAAGCTGACTTGTTTGACTGTTCAGTTCCCAGTTTAGGCATACGTGAAGTAGGCGTACACTTTGGTTGCTCTTGTCAGGTATGCTTATGGAACGCATAGAAGAGAAATCACCTTCTTCAACTTCAGATGTTCACCAGGCCCCAAGTTACTCCCAAGCAGGGGTGAACAGCAGCATGCAAAAGCGAAAAGCTGGAAGAAAAAAGTTTCAAGAGACTCGCCATCCTGTTTACAGAGGCGTGAGACGAAGAAAAGGGAAGTGGGTTTGTGAGCTGAGACAGCCACGAAACAAGTCTCGAATGTGGGTAGGTACGTTCTCGAGTCCTGAAATGGCTGCTAGGGCTTATGATGTGGCTGCCATCGCTTTGAGAGGAGAATCAGCACCTTTGAATTTTCCTGGATCAGCTCATCTGTTGCCCAAAGCCAGGTCAGCTTCTATAAGGGACATACAATGTGCTGCAATGGAAGCAGCGGACAATATTGATGACTTAAAACATTGTTCAAAACAGATTAAGCCTACGTCGATGGCACACGAGGAGATGGTGGAAGAATCGTCAAAGGAGGTTTTCCTGGACGAGGAGGCATTGTTTAACATGCCAGCATTACTTGATAGCATGGCAGAGGGATTAATCCTGACGCCGCTAGCCATGCGAAAAGGATTCAATTGGGACCAGCTGGAGGCTTCTATGGACTTGAATCTATGGAGTGAGTGATCATGCAGTTCTTGATCTGCTTAACCGAATTTTCATTTCTTGTTAAAGAACTAAGGATGAAAATTCTAGTTAACCAACCAGTACACTTTGGTTTGACTCAACTTTTGAAAAGTTTTCGTTGAGAGATTATGACCACTATCCCTTGCGCGATTGTTAGATTGTTAATAAATTCCGAATTTTATTTCGTGACTGTTGTCGAACAGGAAAATCTGCTATGGGCTACCATGAACTCGGTTATGATATCCATTAAATATTTTATTTAATTTTAAATTATTAAAACTTGCAAATTATAATTAAATGGTCAATAATATTAATTAGGCGCGTTTGATTCAGCTTTTAATTATAGTTTTTTGTTGTAATTTTTGTGTTTTTGTAATGAGTTTTGTATGTTCTTTTTAATTTTTATGTTATTTTTTTAGTTTTTATATTAAATTAATGTGTCGTTCTTTTTAATTTTTGTATTATTTTTTTTTCTAAATTTTATGTTTAAAAGAACTAAAAATCAAAACAAAAAAAATTATGAACCTAACAATTCCTTAATTTTTAATTACTAATTTATTAAATAATTTATTTAAAATAAATAATTTTTCAGTTATTATGCATAAATAATTTATTTAGGGGATATTTAGTTAGGATGTGAGTTGTAATTGTATTTTTATATTAATTATTGTGTTTTTTTAATTTATATATTATATTAGTATATTTTTTAATTAATTTTTATATTTAAAAAATAAAAAATCAAAACTCAATTAAACAGATCATTAGCGATCATCTTTGATCAGTATAGCTGTAAGAATCATTGTATGAAATTCATCTTATCCTAGTCAGCCTACAGTAAACTTCTTTTTCTTCTCTCTAACCATCAGACTGTAATAACACCACCAGACATTCTTGAATGATTTAAGAATGTAAAAGCCTATGAAACTGTTTCAGAATTCATCAACAGGCTTTTATTGGGCTCGCCGGAATTTAGCAGTTCATAGATTGGGTCTTAGTAGACTTTATCTTACGAGCCGCACTGACTGGAGCTTCTCGAATTGACTTTAAGCTTATCTGATTGGTATAACTGGGCCATATAACTTCAGAAAGGTAGGAGGACGCTTGGAGTGAACTGGATAATTTACACTCGAATTTATGGGTAGCTTTTCTGCCCAAAGAGTAAATCTATCTCCCATGGGCACAATTGTTGATTTAGGATTGGACAAAATCAGAGGCTAACTACTTATTCTTCCTACTGGGCGCTAATTGTATATGGTTTAGGCCATCTCTAACCTATTTTTTTAAAATGAAAGAAATTTTTCTTTATTTTAGAGATATTATAGTATTTTTTTACTTCAACTCACAACTCTATTTTTTACACAAAAAAAGAATATTCTCAGTATATTCTTTTTTTTATTTTTCATTAATAATTATTAAAATTATTTTATAAAATTAAATTAACTTTACTTTTTTTACATATATTTTTATTCACAATATTATTATTGTTATATTTTTATGTTACTAAATAATAATTAATAAATTATTAATAATTATTATTGTTATATTTTTATGTTACATATAATGAAGATATTTATAAATATTAGACTATAC
>JAOXYD010000005.1:23886374-23897574 GCA_028565735.1 Pinacopodium congolense
ATTCATGGAAGCAATGTGCTTGGTGAGTATCTCCTTTAATGTAGATTTCTTGTGACATTGCTACTAAGGTTAGAAACATATATATCCAAATATTTTGAAGTATTCCACTGAAGGTTTGATTACGCTCCATGCTTCCTCAGGTGTTTTATCTTGTATTGCTGATGTGGGACTTCTATTGAGCATATGTACTGCCCAATTCACCGCTTTTGGCCAGTATTCTTTTGGAACCTCCATTGCAGTTAACATACATCGCACCATGTTCATTAAAGTTCTATTTCTTCTCTCTGCGATTCCATTTTGTTGCGGAGAGTAAGCTGCAGTAAGTTGTCTACGAATCCCATTTGAACTACAAAAACTGTTAAACTCAGAGGAGGTGAACTCCCCACCTCGGTCAATACGCAAACAACAAATATAATTTCTCATCTCCTTTTCTACCATGCTTTTGAACTTTGTAAACACAATGAATGCTTCTGATTTATCATGTAAGAAATATGTCCACATTTTACGACTATGGTCATCGATAAACGTAATTATGTACCTTTTTTGGCTATTAGATTCTGGAGTAATCGGACCACATATGTCTGAGTGCACAAGTTGCAATGGTTGAGAGGATTTCCATAAACTTTTCTTGGGAAAAGGAGCACGATGTTGTTTCTCTACTACACAATCAGTACATAACTTGGAGCTGGCTTTCAGGATTGGTAAGCCTTTGACCATCTTTTTATATGCCAACGTTCGTAGCCCTTTCATGTTAAGATGAACGAACCTTCGGTGCCATAGGTTTGTTAGATCATTTGATGATGCTTGGAAGCAGGTTGGTCTTTGAGTATTAGTTGGCGGAGAAGCAAGCAACACAAACATCCGATTTGCAGACATGTTTGTTTGCATAATTACCCCTTTTGTTGAATGATAGACTTTGCAGATATTATTTTGAATCAAAATAGCCAAACCTCTTTCTTGAAGTTGCCCAATGCTAAGAAGGTTATTTTTTAGCTCAGGAATGTAAAATACCTCAGTGATCACCTGCGTTTTGCCTTCAACATGTATTATGACATTTCCTTTTCCCAAGACAGCCATTTCCGAGTCATTTCCATGCTTTACTGGGTGCCTAAAAGATTGATCGAGTTCAATGAACCACTGTCTGTCTCCACTCATGTGATTGCTACAGCCTGAGTCCAAGAACCACACTTCTTCTCTCTTGAAGTTATGTGTCTCAACATAAGACATGAGTAACATCTTTTGATCTTCATCTAATTCAGCATGTTCTACAAAATGGGCATAGTTAGGACATTCGTATTGAAAATGTCCCAACTCATGGCATCTGTAACACTCCATCAAAGCTTTGTTAAAAGCTCTACCACGACCCCTTCCTCTTCCTCTGGAATTTCCACAACCTCTGCCTCTTCATATCTGAAGTTCTCCTTCGTTCCAGACTTCTCACTTCTTGTGACTTTCAAAGCCTGGTCCTCCACTACATTTTTTCGAAACTTCTGTTCATGGACCAGTAATGAGCTCTGTAACTCATCCACTGAAAGATTATCAATGTCTTTTGACTCCTCTATAGAGCACACAATGTAGTTGAACTTTTCTGTAAGTGTACGCAAGATTTTTTCAACTATTTTCCCATCTTGCATATCTTCTCCTGCATTTCTCATATTATTTGCCACCAACATCACTCTAGAGAAGTAATCATTCACTGACTCACCAGTTTTCATTTCCAAGACTTCAAATTCCCTGCGAAGTGTCTGAAGTTGAGCTCGTTGAACTCGAATGTTTCCCTGATATTTTCTCTTCATGGAATCCCAGAGCTGTTTGGAGGTATTTTTCTGAATGATGGTCTTTAGAATGGATTTGTCAATTGAGTAGAACAAGTAGTTTTTTGCTTTCAAATCCTTTAGCTTCTGATCCTCCAAAGTTCTTTGTTCTGCAGCTGTCAGTGTTTCCATGTCAGCAGGCTCGGTGTACCCTTTTTCAACAATGCTCCAATACTCTTTCGATCGCAACAGGTTTTCCATTAACATTGACTAGTGATCGTAGTCCCCATCAAATTTGGGAATGCACAAAGAGTTGTTTCCTTCAGCCATCTTTCTTCTTTTTTTTTCTCTCAGTATTTCACTCAACACTCTCTAATCAGGCCTCGTTGTGGGACTCTGATATCATTATTAGAACCAAAAGTAATATACTGTTTGTAGCTCTCAAGCTTATTTATTCATTAATGCAAAGGAGGCTTTTATAAAGCCATTACAAAATAGAGATGATAATAAGAGCATCCACGATTTATGCTATCCGTATCGTGGCTTAAGAATAGATCAAAAACTAAACTGCACCCTACAAACCAGGGCTTATTTCAACAAAAAAAATAACAAATTTAATCAAGTAAATACTTGGTCAACTAGTAATCAAGATTCCCAACATAATTATCGAATTAACAAAAATTCACTCCAGTTATTCTCTCTAACTACTTTTTTCTCTCTCTCTACGTTTCTGTCTTCTTGATAAATCTTCAATATTATTCCTGATCTTTAACCCAAAAAGTGGAGAATCCCTAAATTCATGCCTATTATGTATCAATGTATTAGATGGTATCAAGTTAAATATTCTTAATAAGATGGTTAGAATATTTACATATACAATGAAGTATTCTTAATAGTGGTCATGGTAATCTCAGAAACTATAATACTGTGGTTGTAGAATAATAACCCGAAACTCGATACTATAAATTATTCAAGGGTATGACAAATAAAGCAAACCTCTGAAGTGGCGTTACAGTGGCGAGACAATTCCCCATCCGAAGATGACAGTGTCCTCTTCAACAGCTGTGTATTGTCATCGGCTTTGTTATTATGTTCTAATTAGGAATGCAGAGTGTATATGTTATGTGATAAGTGAAGTGGATGTAGCTACTGATGTCGGTTGTTGTTAGCAAATACCGTTGTATGTCATAAAAACAAACATAAATCTTTTAGGTACACACATATATACACATGCACTTAGCAGTTACCCGGGTTGAAATTCAACACTAAAACAAAAATATCTATGATAATTAACATAGTCTCTTTTCTGGTTGATGATATACTAGTTTAATTGTTGAACCCCAAAGCTAACGCAAAGAGTGTTAAAACAAGGCCAAGAAATGAAGTACCTTTTCTTAGAAGTCACCATCTATACCTACTCACTCGGCCAAATATGATGATATTTAAGTGCATGAATTCTGTACCATGACGAACTTGGCTTGGAATTGAACCTCCTTTACCAACTTGCTGACAACACAATTCTCCCACCAATCACAGCTACATTCGTATTTTTATCATAGAAACGTTTCTCCATCAGGGGCTCCTTCACTTTATTTAATTTCTAAATTTCCCACAGAAAAAGGCATGGCCATAAAAAATACTACAACATTGAAACCTTACCTGTTTTTCATTTGAATAATTTCTCAAAATTCTCAGCCTTCATACCGCAATGGAACCTGGACATGGAAGCCCTTCATGGGTGTGATTAGAATCATTAGAATAACAACGGAGTTCTTGTGTGCTTCAACAGATAAATAGTTTATTTGAACCCATTGAAGATTAATCGCTCCTCAGCCCCAGAAATTGATCCCTCAGTTAGAGGGTGGATCCATTTTGGATGCGAGCATTATAGAATAACATTACGACCATTTCTGTGGAAAACTGGAAATAGTAACACTTAGAATTACCTATTTATGGATTAGATTGGAGAGTTTATTAAGCTTTCTGATAAAACATGCGTAAATATAATACATGTGGGCATACTAGAACAACATCAAATTTCTTAAATTTCTGAAGAACTAATAAGAAATTAAGAAATTAGCGTCCGTACAAGCCGTCATCACCAAGCACAAAGATGAGGTCTCTGATGGATAGTGGGTTCAACGTCTGGAACTACTGGGAACAGTACTAACTATGCCAAAAAAGCAGCGTTATTTAAATCTCTGGAGCCGCCTTTTTCCAAGATACCCCACCTTTGAACATGAAAGGGACATCTGTGGACCTAAATTCCTGAATCAGGATAATATTAAATAAAGACACTTGAAGAGACCCGAAGGAGTTGAACTGTAAAGTGTGAGCACAAAGAAAACCAAGTTCGGGAAATGATGAAACTTTTAACTTGGATTACGACCATAGATCCGTGTGTTACTGCAGCATCTAAATTTCAGGCTGCCGTGCCGCGTGAGAGAGGAGACATAAGAATCAGGAAAGCTGATTCTGAGTGAATTATTCCACCAAAATTCTTCTAATTTTCCTGGGCCGGAAACAATATCTTGTTTTCGTGGCAATTCATCTGATTTGAACCTGACGCTGAATGTCATGGTGCTTACTTTTCGTTGTAACTCTGATCACCTCCAAGACTTTAAGCAATGTTATAAGCAACATGGTGTGCCTCTCCTAGCTAGCTATCCTACCAGATAGTTAGCCTAAAAATAATTCTAGGAATTTTAATTTAACTAAGTGGCATTTAACAATATATTCACTATTGAAATTTGATCTTATGCATGTCCGAAGTGGTCGTCGTTGTGAGGTGTTCTGCAAATTCATTAGCCTAATTTACGGTGAAAAATCTCAAATATAGCAGATTTTTCCTTATCCTAAGTCATTATTTTAGTAACTTGGTCTTTTTTAAAAAATTGATGATTTATAAAAAAATTCATTAGACATTTAAGATCCAAAAGATTTTCCTTCATAATTGTAAAATGTTATATAGCTATTAGAACCTCTATTCATAGTTAATAGTATTTTTTTCTTATATTAGGTGATTTATTTTTAGATTAAGCTATACTACATATATTATATAATTATATATTGTATCGCAGAATAAATACAAGAGAAAAAATAGTTCTAATATAATATCATAGCTTATCCCAATCTATGTTCCTAAAGCTTAACTTATCTTAAACCAAGGAATAAAAAATGAATGACAAAAATACTACTATAATTGTTATGAATCGAGATCCAAACTCCCTTGGATCCCCTAATATCAATTTTATACAATTTGAGTTTAGATTAAATGATATAAACTTCAAAATTTAGTCATAAATGATTGAAATTCATGCTATTGGACCAAATAAACTTAGATACTTGAATAGACAAATCCTATGAGTAAATAAGGAAGAATTGAACTACTCGAAGTGGATTCCTAAATATGCCATTATGCAAGGTTGGATGTTAAAAACCATGTAACAACATCTCCTTCTCAATGATTAAAGAAATCAAGGATAATGTCACTCAAATCTTCTATGATAAAGTTAATATTCTCAAATATATTATAATCTCAAATTTATGAACTGCATTGTAAGACAATGAGGATAAGGCGTTAAAGAAATAAATAATGATCTAATCATTGCATAGTAGAAAAATTGTCAATGTCTCATGAATCGCTTTAATAAATTTAACCTAAAACTTATAACAAAAAAAAAAGATTTTAACAAACCCATTTCGCTTTCTCATAGAAACTTCTTTGTAAATTCATCAATCACAAGTCATTTAAGCATCCGAAATCTAATGATATCCTCATATCTAAATACAAGAGAACTTAAAAATTACTTTTAAAAGGAGGAAGAAGAAGAAGAAGAAGAAGAAGAATAGTGCTAGTTATTCTTTCTTTCTTCTTTCTTTTATATGAAAAATCAAAATTTTCTTAACATTAAAATTAAACAAAAACACAATTAAAGTGAAACTTTAATTATAATTATAATTTAATATTAATATAATCAAATATCACATATTGATCCTTGAAATTCCTAAAAATTCATAATTAAATCCAACTTTTTTTTTTCCCTTAGTAAACATTTATGTATAACCCATTAGGATCCTAGTATATTGACAATGATTATAAATTATAATTATAATTCATAATTAGAGTTAGATAAAAAAGAGTTTTAATTTATTTTTAATTCTCTAATAAAATAATTTATCATAATAGATTATGATTGACGTCTAGTAACATGTCATGATTACCTAAATATAAGGAATGTCAAAGTGATTTGATTTAATTTGTTTATGTATGGTTATAATGTATAATTTAATCCTTTTGGCATCTAATGTTCCAATTGGAATTAGAGTATGAAATTAATATCTACTTTAAATAATTCAATCATATTTTTTTTTGTTAATTAGTAAATAATTTATAAGTGATATTTGAAAATAATTTTCAAATTTGAATTAACTTTAGTCAATGAATTTTCAAATCACTACTAATCAAGAATTGAAAAATATTATCCCTAATTATTTTGAGATGACGAATCTTTTATTGATATACTCAACTATTTTCATATAGTTCATACTATATACAATCAGTACCTATTTGAACTATTCCATATAATAGACCATAAGTAACATTAAAACATAATAATTTATACATGAGATAACTTTAGTATTCTCAAATATAAGGACTAATTATATAACTATTATAACAAGATAATCTATGACACATAAATAATATTCCTTTTTGGATCCTAAAAATAGACCAATTCAATAAACATTTTTTCTAATAGGAACCCATACATTTGTGTAAATGTTTTTACACTTTAATCTATAAGATTGATTATTTCTTCATAAAAATAAATAATATATGCTAGTCAAACTATTTCATCAATACCTCTTTGTAATGAAACTATAACTAAGAAATTTTTTAAAAAATTATCAAAGTGAAATTGAAATCTTATAATTATAATCTCATTATAATTTTTAATTACATAATAATTATTCTAAGAATTTTTTCTTTATTATTAATTATTAAATAGAATTAACAAATATATAAAGAATAAAGAATTGTTAAACTAAGGGAAGCTCCACCTTATTTTGATGATAATAAAATAATCCTTATACTAATAATTTTGTTGTGCTTAAGGTCTTGGTAGATAGGTACATTGATGAGATGTTTAGGATATAAGTTTTAGAGTCTTGAAACTTAAGTGGAGCTTATGATGTCAAGTGCAGGGGGCTTAACTTTGAAGAAAAAGTTAAGTTTTGTATAGCTTTACTATTTTATTTTTTATGTAAATTTTACTTGATCTCAAGGGCTCATTTTATACATAACTATATTCATATTTAGAGTATACATGTAGGTTGCATAATTAAAGAAAAATGTATAGGGAGTGATTTAAAATAATCCCCTTGATAAATAAATATTATTTTGGAGAAGTTTTGACGTGTTTATGAGTTTAAAATATTTTAATATTTGAAATTATTTTAAATTGGTTTGAATGCGTTTAATTATGTTTTGGAGCATTAAAAACTAGTATGCATAAGCATTGGACAACCATTACGATTGACCAATGTACTGTTTCCTATCTAACTAGTCAACTACTGTAATATGTTTGTTAATCAATCACTAATTAACTGATGTAAGTAATTGGTTGATTGATACCTGTGGGAATTATATACCAAGCAAAAACTAATAGAAAAATAAATTAACGAATTTTAACATTGCTCATTGATAATAAGCGGCTAGTAGACCAATTTTCATTATAAATAAGTCTACCGGGGAGTGTTTAATGCATCCAAGACATGTTAAACACATCTAAGTGTGAATTGAAGCGTTTTGAGTGTATTTTTATAAGTTTGAATGAGTTTTGTATGAGTTTTATGAAGTTTGTGAGTTTGTCTTTATCTATTCATTTAAGAGTTGTGTAAGCGCTACTTAAACACTTTATGAAAAACTTTTCAATTGTATTTTTGAGGGGTTGTGAGATTATGAAATTATACAATTTGTGAAGTTTACTATAAAGCCTTAAAAAAGGGATCAAATATTATACATTTGCAATTTGAGATAATGAAATATCTAGCGAGGTGTTAGGCAGTGGATGTAGATGTAGAGGTCAACATTGAACTACTATAAAAATTATTTTTCACTTCTTACTCGTGCACCTTTACTTTCAAATTCTACATTATTACTTATTAGTTTTATTGCTTATTGAAATTGTTAGTAAACTTCTGCAATTATTTATAGGGTTATATGAAATTAGGATCTATTAATGCAGAGAATTTTAAAGAACTTAATTCCCCCATCCATGGGTGCCAAATAAAATCAATTAGTAGTATCAAAGCTTAGGTCTCATGTTAGTTTAATTATAGCCAATTAGTGAAAAAAGATCTCATAATGGCACACATGAAAACTTTTGCCTCCTTTAAGAATATAAAAGGACAAAACATAAGTAAGGCCCCTTATTTTGATAGAAATAGCTATCTTTATTATAAAACTAGGATAAGATACTTTCTTATGGCCAATAATGTCAAGTTATGGAAAATACTGCGACAAATGACCCTTATGCCTTTAAAAATTATAGCTAAATAAAGATACTTAAATTCAAGGATGAATGGAATAGTATTGATGAAAAATTAGTATCTTTAAACAATAAAGCCATATATATTCTATATTATGTCCTTAGTGGAAATGGATTTAATAGAGTATCTATGTGCAAAATCTCCTATGACATATAGCACATCTTAGATGTGACCTATGAGGAAACAAACTAAGTTAAAGAGAGTAAAGTGAGCATGCTAACCCATCGATATGAACTTTTTTTTTATATAACATGATGAAACCATATCTTCCATATATGTAAGATTTATTGATATTATTAATGGTCTAAAAAATCTAGATATAACCTACTCTAAAGTTGAATATGTAAGAAATATTATTAAGTCACTACCAAAAACATGAGAGGCCAAAGTGATAGCTATATAAGAAGTTAAGGATCTCAATGTTCTACCACTTGAAGAGTTAATAGGATACTTCTTAACTTATGAAATGAGGTTCAAAGAGACATAAGAAGAGTAGATCATACAAAAGAAGAAGAATATGACTTTTAAAACATTAAAGGAGTTACATGGTGATAATGATACATCAGGATATATCTCTACTTATTAGAAGATTCAATAAATTTTAAAAAAAGAAGAAATCCACATGAAGAAGGGACTTAAGAGAAGGCAAGTCAATTTCTAAAGATAAATTATCTAACATTACGTGTTGTGAATGCAAGGAAGTAAATCATATACGATCGCAATGCCCACTCCTTAAATAAAGTGATAAGATAGAAAAGAAGGAAGGAAAGAATAAAAAGACACTAAAAACCATATAGAGTTATTTAAAGGAATCCAAAGGAGATCATGAAGTGGAAAACTTATGTTTCATGCCATATGATGAGGTACCATCTTCTTTTTCTAATAGTAGTGGTAAATGGATGTTGATCTTAGTTATGATAAATTTAGTAGCTTACCTAGAAGTATTAACCAAGAAAAAGAAGAAATTGTCTAATAAATGTAAATAAAAAAATTTAAATTGTTAAATGAGTATAAGTTAGAAAATGAAAAACTTAGAAATGATATAGAATTAAAGAATGTAGAAGATAATGATAGATGAAAATGAATCACTAAAAAGAGAAACAGAGTCCCTTAAGTAATCACTAGCCAAATTTACAAAAAGGGAGTGATAAATTGGAGTCAATACTATGAACACAAAAGATGGATAATGATAAATATAGTTTAAGGTATACTAGTAATAGTAGACCTTCAACTATTGAGACAACCTTTATAAAAGGTAAGAAAATAAAAGATGAACCTACACCAAGGCCATATGAATAAAATGTATTTACAACTAGAATACAACCTAGCCAGAGGAATTATGAATACACGTATATTCATAACTTAAGGAGAATATCACAAAATAGATATAATGATAGGAAATTATACTATCAACCTAAGAAAAACTACAACATGAGAAGTTTTAATGAATCTAGACCTAGGTATGACTATAAACATGCACACAGGACTCATGCACCTTTATTTTCCATATATTATGGCTATTATGGGCATGTGAAGCATTTTGTTATGATATATTAAGTAGGTGGAATGCTATGCAAAGAGATTGGTATAGGAATGTGTCTAACTTATAAGGATCCAAGTGGGTGTGGGTACCTAAATCAAAATAATTTTCTTATTTTATAGGTTATCAAGAAGAGGAACAAATAGTATATAAATAGTGAATGTTTAAGTCACATAACTAGTGACTTCTCATAATTCATCTCATTCAAATGCAAAGATGGTGGATTCATTACATTTTGAGACAATTCCAAAGGTAAAGTAATTAGTATTGAAAAGGTTGGTAAGGTAAACCTCCCTTCGATTGACAATGTTCTTTTAATTGATGGTTTGAAACATAATCTATAGTCAACTGTGGTAAAGATTATAAAGTAAGCTTTAAAGCGAATGCATGTGTAATTTCTAGAAAAATTGAAAATAATATTGCATTTTTAAGAAAAAGAGAAGGAAATATTTACATTTTTTATTAGATGATGTTTCTAACCTTAATATGAAGTGTTTAGTTCTTATGAGTGTATGTGCAGAGATTTGGTATAGAAGACTTGGACATGTGATAATGGAACTTTCATTAAACTTCAACTCTAAGTAACTTATCAATGGGCTACTAAGCATGAACTTTGAGAAAATTGGGATTTATGGAGTATGCAAAATGAGAAAACTAACAAGATGTTCTATCAAAAGTAAGAAATTGGTAAGAAATTCTAAACCTTTAGAACTTCTTCACATAGACTTGTTTGGACCTATTAGAGTTGCTAGCTTGGGTAGTAAATCTTATACATTTATGATTGCAAATAACTTTAGTAGAATTACATAGGTCTTGTTTTCAGGTAGTAAGGTTGGCTATTTTAAGTCTTTTGTTAAATTTGTTAAAAAATCAAAATAAAAAGTTTTTTTATTGCATATATTATAAGTGATCATAGTAGAGAATTTGAAAATAACTTGTTTAAAAAGCTTTTGCGATGACCATGAAATTTTGCATAATTTTTCAAGCACTTCAACTCTTAAAAAAGGATTAATAGTAAAAAAAAGTTATCAATCTTTTCACATTTTTTTAGTTAAGTGATCAATCTTTTTAAATTATCAATTAAGTGATTAAAGTTTGAAAAGTTAACCAGATAAGTGAAAAAGGTTGATGCTGTTAATTCAAACATTAACTTTTCACTCATCTGGTTAATTTTTCAAACTTTAATCACTTAATTGAAAATTTTAGAAGATTGATCACTTAACTAAAAAATGTGAAAATGTTGATTACCTTTTTTCCTATTAACCTTTTTTTCTTCGAATTATATTTATTTTTTTGAAAAAGTAAAACATATCATATTTATTGGTAGATAATTAATGGTAATTCTATATTTTTA
>JAOXYD010000005.1:23909736-23923654 GCA_028565735.1 Pinacopodium congolense
AATTTCAATTTTAATTTCAAATATATTTTAAGTTATATTTTTAATTATATTTCAATAAAATAATTTCTAATTATTTAAATATATAATAATTTTAAATTATATTTTAATAAGAATAATTTTCAATTGAATAAAATAATTTTTAATTTTTTGAAAGAATAAGTTATATATTTGTTAATTAAATATAAAAGTCGTTATACAGTATTTCTTAATAAAATATTAGTGTATTAACCACTTATTATTTTTATTAAAAAATTAATTTTAATATAAATTAAATAAATTTTAAAAGGATGATCACTAAATTGAAAAGTTTTTAAAAAATTACTCAATGTATTGATAATTTTTAAAAAGTTACTAACTGAATTGAAAAAAATTTTAAGTGAAAATATGTACACGTAGATGTTGACGCAGTACTTTTATCACGTAAACACTGACATAATAAATTTTGTTTTTTATGTCAATAAGAACTTAAAAGAATTAACATTTTTATCTTAAATAAAAAAGTTGTTTAAATTTTAATCACTCAATTAAAAAATTTTAAAATTTGCTCACCCATCCGAAAAATTCTTAAAAAATTAATCACTTGCATATATTATCCCATTTCTAATTTTTAGTTTATGATGTACACAAAGGTATATCAAAAGTACGTAACATGAAGCCAAAGTGAGACTTATAAACGTATAGAGAAAGAGCCGCGCTTGAAACGAGACGAGAGAACATACATTGAAAGTTGATACAGACATGGGACCATTGTTTCTGTGCATAAATTCGACCTTTTTTGTGGACAACACGATCCGAGTCTGCCGTCTATTTCTTTTCACATACTCTCTCCCTCTTCTCTCCTTCTCAATGCCTTTAGCTTTCTTGTAGTTTAACTCGATCCCTTTTGCTCTTTCTTTCTTTGTTCTGAACAATCCATGGAAATGGAAGATCATAATCACCATAATCAGTTTGGGATCGATTTAAGGCAGTTCATTAGCGGGAGGCCAACTCATTTTGCAACAATCCTACAACCGCAGCCACCACAAGACCTCTTCTCTGCTCATCGAAATCACCATCATCATCATCATCAGCTTCAACAAGCACAAGCAGCTCAACAACAACACTGTGATATGATGATGCTTATGCCTGGAGATTCTGGGTTGCAGGAATTTCGCTCTGGTTCTAGCTCTAATGCTTGTATGACTGCTGCTCTTCACTCTACTGCTGGTACTAGTACTAATAGTGGAGATAACGCTGTTGTAATTCCATCACTTAGTAGCTTAGAAGTTGAAGGTGGTGGTTCTTTTGGTGGCGATGGTGGTACTGGAAGATGGCCTCGACAAGAGACTTTAACTCTTCTTGAAATCAGATCTCGTCTTGATTCCAAGTTCAAGGAGGCGAATCAAAAAGGACCCTTGTGGGATGAAGTTTCTAGGTATTAACTTACCCTAATTTTTCTAATTGTTTTAGCTTTCCTTTTCGTGGCCTTTTTCTGAGTTTTGTTCTCAGTTGTTACTATTTTGTTTTACTCCAAGCTTTCTATTTTTCGCTTCAACGTTTCCTTCGAGAAGCGTCATCAGAGGCGATTATGCGAAAAGTTGTATGCTTTTACATGATTTAGGTGACTGGCTTGGCCATTTGACATAGGTTGAAGAAACCCTTTTTCTTTTCTAATTACTCGATCTTTTCTTCTACCTCTTTTTAATCAATGGTAATGCTACGATCTTACAAATGCACGACTGGGTTGTCTGCAATATGTTGCTCAGGCAAAGACCTAGGTCCTGCAAGTCCTCTTGGTTTCTTTTTTGTGTTTCGTGTTCGAAGAATAGCCAATTATGGCTAGTGAATAGCTTCATTCCTGGTTGGTTTCGGATTTTGAAAATATGTACCCTTCTTTCTAGTGCAAGTTCCTTTGCTCTTTTACTTTAAAATGGTGTTCTTCTAATACTTTCCCTGAAGTAGTTATAGGGAGCTCTCCACGGCCTCTCTGTCTAGACAAAATGAATAATCTTGGACTATGTCGGGGTAACTCGAACTACTCCTCAACAGGAGTATATGTAATTGTATAACAATGCCACCCCTTGTTATCACATGAAAATTACCGTTCTTTAGTCTTAACTTGGGCTGTAATTTCAATCCAAGTTAGGGTTCCTTCTGTTCTTAGTTTTAGCTCTTCCAAAATTTGATTTTGTCATTCCAGTTTTCTAAACGGGTTCTTATCTCAATTTCACTTCTTAGGATCATGTATGAGGAACATGGATACCAAAGAAGCGGAAAGAAATGCAGAGAAAAGTTTGAAAATTTATACAAATATTACAAGAAAACTAAAGAAGGGAAAGCTGGTCGACAAGATGGTAAGCACTATAGATTCTTTAGGCAACTTGAAGCTCTTTACGGAGAAACCGGCAATCCCGTTTCAGTACATGAAACTCATTTTGTGGGCAACACTCTTCGATTTCAAACTGCAACCAGCACCTCTACTCAAGCTAACCAAGAGGAGGCATTTCATTCTCACAAGCTCTGTGATAGCCTTAGCCTCTCTAATTATTCTGAATTTGACACTTCCTCGTCTGAGGACAATGATCCAAGCACTGCCACAATGGTGGAGAATGATTTAAGTGAAAAGAGAAGGAAAAAAAGAGGTGGGAGGAGCTGGAAGACGAAGATAAGAGAGTTCATTGATTCCCAAATGAGAAAGCTAATGGAAAGACAAGAGGCTTGGCTCGAGAAATGGACAAAGACGCTTGAACGAAAGGAAGAAGAGAGGATGTTCAGAGAAGAAGAGTGGAGGAAGCAAGAAGCTCTGAGGATCGATAGAGAGCACAAATTTTGGGCCAGGGAGCGAGCTTGGATTGAAACTCGTGATGCCGCTATAATGGAAGCTTTAAACAAGTTAATGGGTAGAGAAGTGAATTTGCCATCTTCTGAGGAGTTTGTGGGTGCTGCTCAGAATCACAGTGACGACCAGAATGATAATGGAAGTGAGACAATAAACAACTGTAACATCTGCCCTGGTTCAGAGATTACAAGGTTAATTCAATTGCGATATAGTATGGAAGCTAAGTTTCAGCAAAGTGGGTACCCAGAAGAAGTTCTATGGGAGGAGATTGCAGGAAAAATGGCACGCTTTGGTTATGAGAGGAGTGCAATAATGTGCAAAGACAAATGGGATGCTGTCAACAATTCTCATAAGATAACCAATGCGTCTAACAAGAAACGCAAGGAAAATTCAAGAAACTGTGGTTACTTCCAAAGTAATGAGTCTATATACAATCCAGGCGGAGCATATTGTGAGATCAGCGAACAAGGTCCTGACACTGTAAGGACTCAGCCTACTGATGGCTCTCCTCCAGCAAATTCTAACGCTGGGAATATGGTGAGCGATAGCTGCTTCACGTTCCTGATGAGCGATGGATCAGAAAACATGTGGGGCAACTATGCGTTGAAGCTTAATAAAGGAGATCAAAACCTGTGAAAGCAAATACGAAATCACTGACCGGTTCATCTACACACCGGAGGTAAGGTAACGTGTAGGAGGAGATGGTTTAACTTATTATGACCGTACGGGGTTGACGTATGCTCCCAATACTGAGCCGTGAAGCTGACCTAAGGCCCTAATGACTGAAAGGTCGGTATCGTTGTTGTTGGTCTTCAAATTGGTCCGAGAGAGAGCCGAAAGAAAACCAATGAGCTTTTCCTCCTCCTTCAAGAATTGCTACGTTAAGACTATTGATTGACAGGTTCAGAATCAAACTCCTGGAATTTACCTTCTTTTTTTTTTTCAATAAAATTTCTTTATGGATAACGTCGCCTTCCATTGTTACTTAAAACTTCTCACTGCATGGATTTCCCTAGTTTTTCTGTTCTCTTTTCTTCTGATGATCAACAGGTAAGTATTCAAATAATTCAGTTAGTTGTGTGTGTGTGTGTGTGTAAAAGAAGCAGTCACACTGGACTGAAGAAATCATAAGAAGAATACAATCTCTTGCTACAATCTGATCTATTTGACATTAGACCGTGGCAGGTTTTTGCCAAGTTCATTGGGATAGTGGCTTAATTAGTTTTTTTTTTTTAACGTATTAGGAATTACATTAAAGAAACCTCTTCCATCGTACTTTTCATTTTCAATTTGTAGCCCTTTTTGTCTGGATCATCAAGTGACTTCGGGAGCCGAAGACAAAAATTTGATGTACTAGAATAATTTCAAGTTGTAACTCTTATATCTGTTTGAATAAATATTGTAAATTATGTAAAAATAATTTAAGCTATTTAGTTATAATAGTTATTGGTGATCAAATTCAAAACATTACTAAATATTTTTCTTACAAAATGAATATGAAATGTTCTAATAAAAGCGAGAGAGACAACAAAGTTGCGTTTTTATATATTCCTCTTTAACACTTCTAGTTTAATTTCACATCTATTGTCAGCTTTTTACTTTTGTTTTTTCTTTGAAAAAAGAGAGTATCTGGACGCAACCATAGCGTGTGAACTTTGGAAAAATGAGGTGGAAAAGAGTCTCAACTTTTCATGTTAAATCCATCAGACATGATAGTACCCCTTGCATAGGAAACATGACGGGTGTAGTGTCATGTTTTTTTTTTTTTAACCCCTCATATAGAGGAACTTGCTCGTACTCAGAAACGAGTAAAGAAGCTTCTCGCCTGGAGAAGCCTAAGGCATAGGTAGACAGTACATTGACCAAAACCAGCAAATGTACTACTGCCCATATGCTTGCTTTCGTTCCGGCTTTTCTCCTCTTGTTTTCATTGTTGATTTTCCTTGTTTGATTCTCTTTTCCTTGCAGCAGTAGCTGTAAACATTTTTGTAATTAAAAGTCAATGGAAAGGGTTGTCAGTTGATAATCATAAGCAAAACCCAGGTTTTATTAGATTTAGGGTTACTGCCGTTTGATGTGACTTACTACTGAAGTTAACAGAAAACACTGCAATTCTGTATCTCCCAAGTTTGCCTTTAATTGTGATCCGGGACTTTGAATATTTTTTTTACCATAAATGGAATGAACATCTTTGCAAGAGGCAGAGATTTGTATTCATTTGCCACTGAAAGCTGTTTTTGCGGTTTTAGTCCTTAATCCGTGTTGGAAATTGACCAAAAATTTATTTTAATTATTGCAAAATTTTTAATTTTAAGATTTTTTAGTATGTTATCCTTATTCTTCACTTCTTGTATTGTATTTTTTTTATTTTTGACTCTGCAGTTTCTATTCTTTATTTTGCTTGCTTAGTTTTTTACAATTTCTATTTTACATCTTTACCCCGACAAATTTAGTATCAAAACCAATAATACAAATAGTTCTTACAAATGGCAATGAATGGAAGTTAATACTATCAGTGTGTCTCAACCTTCTAACTCAAGTTTTGCAAGGAAACACTATTGATCTTAGAGCACCAAAATAAGACTTTGTTCATGCATCAAGGAGAAAAGGATATTAAGAGAAAGACAAAGAAGCAAAACTTAAAAAGAACAAGAAGGACTCAAAAGCATTATTTTTTATTTAACAAACAATGTATGACACAATGTTTTCTTAAATTGCAGCAACAAGAACATCAAAAGAAATATGGATAATATTATAATGTGAATTTCATGGTTCTCATCAAAAGAAATATGGATAATATTAGAATGTGAATTACATGGTTCTTCGACGGTTATTACTACGAATCTCTAATCCCTATATCGTGAATTTAAAACCTTGTTCATGAAACTTAATGAATCTAGTTAAATATTTTTTTCTAAAGCAAATGGTACTGTTAGTCAAACGAGGTCATATGGAAGTAATATTTTTTTATCAAAAAGTAGTCCAAAAATTTTGAAGAAAAATGAATGCTAAATTTGATCATGTGATGATAGTAATAGAAGTGCCAAAATATTTATCTATTTTTTAAGTTAATGAGCTAATAAGATCTTTACAGACACATAAGGTTAGGATCAACAAAAAATCAAAGAAGAATGAGGAGAAGGCCTTTCAATTAAAAGGTTAGAATGTGACATATGATAGGTTAGAAAAAGGTCAGAAAGAATTGCAGGTATAAAACATGGAACATGTGGATTTTTAAGTTAAGGTTGTGGCATAGGCTTACATAGAGGACGAACAAGAGGAAGATTTGATGAGCATTCTCAACAAAAAGCAAATGACCTACTCAAATAAATGCAACAAGAGTAAAGTTCAATGCTACCATTCCAAAAAAATTGACAACATTTAAGCAAATTGTTAGTGAAAGGAAAAATAAGTTGGTTGTGTAAGGAAAAAAAGAAGAAGAGGACAATAATTTTTTTTTTGGTTTATTTAGATGATAAGGTTGTGTCAAGTGATGTTTACTTTTTAGATAGTGGTTATTCTAACCATATATTTGCCATCAAAACTATTGTTAAGGAACTTATTGAGTCATAAAAAATAATTGTACAATTTGGTGATAATTATGGCATTGATGTTATAGTCATTTGAACATTAAAGGCTTAAAATTGTTATTTTAAAAGAATTTGATTTATGGTTTACCTAAGACTATTGGTTTCGACTTATATGAAAGTTGCATATATGTAAAACAAAATAGGAAATTCCTTCCCAATAGAAAACCATGGAGGGTTTCAAAATGTTTAAAATTAATACATGCTCGTTTATGTGGTCCAATGAATAATGAATCAATTAGAGGAAGTTGATATTTTTTCTTGTGAACTAATGATTATACTGGTATGATTTAGGTCTATTTTCTCCTAAATAAGTTAGAGACTTTTAAAATTTTCAAGAAATTCAAGAAACTTGTAGAGAAGCAAAGTAGCAACAAGCTAAAAGCACTTTGTATAGATCGTAATGGTGAATTTTCATTTGATGAACTTAATGATTTTTATAGTGAAGATGGCATTTATAAGAAATTATTAGCACCTTACATTCCAGAGCAAAATGGTGTCATTGAGAGAAGAAATCAAACAGTTGTTTAGATGGAAAAAAATAGGCTAAAAGAAAAAGGTCTCCTAAATTCTTTTTATGTAGAAGTAGTTTATATTTTCAATATTCCTCCAACTAAATTTATGTTAAATCGAACTCCATATGAAGCTTAAACTGGGATAAAACCTCAGGTGAGTCATTTAAGGATCTTTAGATGTATTGCCTATATCACGATTAATATGTAGAATTGTAAGAAGTTAGATGAAAAGTCTAAATATTTATCATTATTGGCTATTCAAGTGAGTCTAAGGCATATCATTTGTATAACCTAGCTAACGGAAAAGTTATTGCCATTAGAAATGTAGTTTTTAATGAGCAAGGAAGTCGGAATTGGAGTAGTGAGAAAGAATCTATTAAAATGCAAATTCCTATAATGGATAGCAATCTAGAAGCACCTACTTAGAAATTAGAAAGTTCATCAAGTTTTACTCCAACTTCTTTAGGCAAAAATGGTTCTATCTCTTCTAATGACTCAACACCACCTGGGAAATTTTGATCACTTAGGGAACTATATAGATCATACTTATTTTATTTGGTTGTTTTAGACTCTCTTTATTTTGAAAAGATTATTGAAAAAGAAGAATGGAAAACTGCAATGAAAGAAGAGTTGATGGCAACTGACAAAAGTCAAAATTGGGAGTTGATGGAGCTTCCTCTAAGTAAAAATGTAATTGAACTGAAATAGATTTTAAAGATCAAATATCATTTTAATTGGAGCATCCAAAGGCATAAAGCTTGACTTGTTATAAAAGGATATGCACAGCAACAAGGTATTGATTTTGGGAAAACATTTTCTCATGTTGCTCTTTTTAAAACAGTTAGAATATTTATTACTTAGTTGCAAATTTGAGGTAATCTATATATCAATCTGATGTTAAGTTTGCTTTCTTAAACTAAGGGCATGTTTAATTGGGTTGTGAGTTTTAGTTTTTTGTTGTGATTGTTGTGATTGTTGTATTGGTTATTGTTTTTTTTTCTATTTATATGTTGTATTAGTGTATTTTTTTATCGATTCTTTTGTTTAGAAAAATAGAAAACCAAAACCAAAAACCAAAGGGAAATTAAACATGCCCTAGATTTCAACATAAAGTTTTTGTTGTTCATCCTAACAATTTTATTATTTCTGGTAAACAAAATGGTGTACAAGTTACATAAAGCTCTTTACAAATTAAAAAAAAGCCCCGCATACGTAGTATAGTAGGATTGATTCATACTTCCTGTAAAATAGGTTTGAAAGAAGTGAGAATAAATCGACTTTTTACTTTAAAAGGTATGGTAATGGTGATGCTCTTATGGTTTGTCTTTACGATGATGACATGATATTATATGATATATATATATATATGTTAAAGTAAGAGTGGTTTACCTTATTTTGATGATAACAAAACAATATTGAGACTAAAATTTTATGGTGTTTGACAGATAAGAGTTTAAGACAAAGTATAGAAGAACTTGAATATGAAGTCTTGGAATCAAGAAAGAGTTAAAGGATAAATTGATTAAGACTCAATCTTTTTGGAAGACAAAATTAGAATTCTATAGGTTAATACTTGTAAGTTTCATTGTAAATATCATAGTTCATTTTGATATTTTGATGAGGCTCATTCATACTTAACGTATTTATAAATTAGAATATGCATATATGATGCATGATCAAGAGAAATTTTATGTAAAATATTTTTAACAATCCTTTTGATGAGTCAAAAATATTTTGGAAGTTTTTTAGTATGCGAGTTATAAAAGAGATTATAATGTTGGAATAAGTTTGAATTTGTTTAGAATTATTTTGGACAAACTTTAATGTGTTTCAAGGACTTCAATAATAGTTCTAAAGGAGAACAATGACACCATTATAGACTCATATTGAAGTGTACTATAATGATAGTTTTTCAATAGTATCACTGAAACCCAATAAAATCACTATTAAAGAGAAAAAAATAACCTTACAAAGCCTATTTCTCAATAGTAAAAAATGTGTAATGCTTGAAAATGTTGGACAACAGTCATAAATGGATAATGTGAGAACCTTATGATTATTTTTTCATTAGTTTTTATGATTCAAGTGTTTAATTTTCAATAATATAAATGATTTATACATTGAAAGGCTTTGTGTCAAAAGTTTGAGTCTGAGTTATTTTGAGAGATTTTTTGTATACAAATATATCTAGTCTTATGGAATTTTATGAGCCTCTAAATACACAAAAGAATGAGGAAAAAGTTATCTTTAAGCCTTTGAAAAAAATTAAAAGGTTATCTTTGAGTTTAAAAAAAAGGTTGTATATCCAACATTGTACCTTTTGATTATAGTAAAAAAAAAAAATCCCAACAAGGTTTGTTGGAGACTAGACGTAGAACAAAGTGGACATCTTTGAACTAGTATAAATCCTTTGTATCTTTCTTCCTTGTACTCTTTACTTTTAAGCTCTTTTTTTTTATAAGCAGTGTTTGAATTTATTTGTTGTGTTTATCGATATCTAAAAATTGTGTTTATATCCTTGTTCAATATTCGAGTTATTTATTCGTGTATTTGTGCATATTGAATTGATTTTATGAATTGCATACACTATTATCAGTTGCCGCAAAAGTATTTTGATTTTTGTGAACTTAGACATTTGTCTTAGAGAAATTTTAAGCCATTTAATTCAACCCTCTCCCTCCTCCCTCCCTTTTAGGTTTTAAATACGACTAACAATTGGTATTAGAACTTAGGTTTTATTTAAGTTAAATTCTAGTGACTTTGTGGGGAAAGATCATATGGCATATATGATGAACACCTTTGCTCCATCAACTAGTTTGGAAGGACAAAATATACACAGAGCATCCTTCTTTGATTGAAATAATTACATATATTAGAATACTAGAATGAAATGTTATTTGATGAGTGAAAGTGTAGGGTTGATAGTTTCACGAAAGACTTTTATGTTTTCTAAACATGTAAAAAATCAATTAATACTAAAGCGAGAAGAAGATGGAGATAATGATGAAAGGAAATTAGCCTCCCATAACAGAAAAGCTATGCATATTTTATACTACGCACTAAGTATAAATGAATTCAATAGGGTGTTTATGTGCGAAATAGCGTATGAAATTTGGCACACCTTAAAAATCACACTAAGAAATAAACCAAGTTAAAGGAAAGAAAATTTGGTATGTTCACTCATCAGTATAAACTTTTTCATATGTTACATGACATAAATATTTCTTCAATTTACACATATTTTATTGATATTATTAATTCTTGAAAGGGTCTAAGTAGGACCTATACAAATGTTAAACTTATTAAATAGGTTCTTAGGTCCTTGTCAAAATCACATGAAGCTAAAATCATAGCAATCGAAGAAGCAAAGGATCCCAATGTTCTCCCCTTCGACAAGCTTATTGGTTCAATATTGATGTATGAGATGAGATTGACAGAGAGGCAAAAAGAAATTGTATCTAAAAAGAAGAATATAACATTCAAGGCTACAAGAAAAGAGGAAAGCGAAATTGAAGAATCCTTATATAAAAGCAAAAATGAAGAACTCACTCTTATCACAAGGAGTCTAAAGAAACTCATAAGGAGGAAGGCATTAATGCCTAAAATGGAAGGTAAGTCTTACTCTAAAAATAAATTAGCAAATATAACCTATTGTGAATATGGTGAAAAATGTCACTTGAGATCACAGTGGCCACACCTCTAAAAAGAAGAAGAAGAAGAAGAGAAGAAGGATAAGAAGGAAAAGAGGGAAAAAGAATTAAAGAATAAGAAAACATTGCAGGCCATATAGATCAAATCAAGCAATTTTGAAAATGAAAAACAATGGTAAACATTTTCTTTATGACACATTATGAGGTATCTTCTTCTCATTCTCATCATAGTGATAATGAATGTGATGTTAAATACTCTTATGAAGAAATATTAGAACATATAGAAGAATTAACTAGGAAAAAAAGTGTTACATGTTAAACATAAGAAGTCTTTAAAATTGTTAAATGAGTATAGATTAGAAAATGAAAGACTTAGTCAAGAACTAGATTCAATAAATAAGGATAATGATAGTTTAGTAAATGAAAATGTTTCATTAAAGATAGAAACAGTATCTCTTGAAAATTTTACTAAGGGCAATGAAAAGTTAAAAACTATGCTAGGTGCTCAAAAGATGTCTAATGATAAATATGGTTTAAGATATAGTAGTGAAAATGGGCCATCATCTAGTAAAAAAAAAATTGTTAAAGGAAAGAACTTAGAAGATGAATTCTCACCTAGGATGTTTATTCAAAATGCATATAGTAGTAGGCCATAACTTAGGTAAAGATATCTTGAATTTATGTATAATCAAAAGACAAGACCTAAGAGACTCTCTCAAATGTTTAATGATAGAAGATCATTTTCTAAATCTAATAAAAGTTTCCAACAATGTTCTTATAATAGTTTTAGACTTATATTATAGCATATAGACCATTTTCATTTTGATAGGATTAAGAACATGAATATTTTGTCATATGGTCATGATTGGTATGCTACCAACATTTAAGTACCTAAGATAATATAAGTACCAAAGGTACATTAATTTTTTTATGTAGGCCTATCAAAGGTATCTCCAAGAGTATAAAAAGAGGAAAATCACTAAGATACATTGTTGAATGAAAGAAGGAGAAATCAAATGAAATTTGGTGATGTACGATAAGGGAGGTATATCTTAACCCTATTTGTAGAATGAAATAAATGTGATTTGACTATTTAAATTATAATTGATATTTAGAATCGTGAATAAACAATTCTAGATTGTTTTGACATCAATTTTAATGATATAATGAAATTGCTTAATAGTTAGAACACCTTAAGTGCTTCTTGATTGCTTAGATGTTTTATGGATGACCCGTTGGTTTTACATTACATTGTGTAAGGAACTGTGAAGAGATTTTTGGACTCTTCTAAAAACAATATTCATAATTTCTAATTTTGGTCGTCCATTCCCCTCGTGTGTTTAAAATTTGCATATGTGAATAATTAGTTTCATTAATGGGGAGTCTTGGTACTTTTGATACAAGACTTTTTCAAAGTTGTTTGATGATTTTGGTATATCAGTCTTATAAAATGCCTAAAAGCTTTATGATGCATTAAAATCCATTTTAAAAGCCAATGACATGGCATTTAGATTATCCATGTGAATTTTTGGATATTTTTAAAACTTAACAATGGTTTCACTTAGGGGAGTTAAATTTTCTTAGTTAAAAATGCATGATTTTTATAAGGTGCGAAGAGATTGGTGATTTTAAAATTTTTGAAATGGGCATTAATGATGTTTGATAGGGTTTTTTTTTTAGAGTAACATTGCTTTTATCGTTAATAGTTAAGAATTTTAGTTAAACATGATATTTTGATTATTGAGATGTTTTTGGATTATTTGAATTTCCTTCCAGAAATTAAGATTTGTTAAAATCTTGCATTAGGTTGTTTTTGTAAGATGGGGAGTAATGCATCTTTTTTTTTTATAATCCTTTTTATGAAAGGGGGAGTTTCATATGTTTTGTTCATGGCATTTGACATATTTTTCTTGTTTTTCATCCCTTTCATGTTGCTCCTTGATATATGATCTATTAAAATTTGAAAATACATGCGTTTAGGAAAAGTGAAAATTTTTATCAATTTAATGAGAGTTGTATTTGTGTAAATTGATGTTTTGATTGAGAGGTCATGTGTTATAATGATTCTTTCATGCCTTTAGGTGAAGTTTGGATTTTTGAAAAATGGTGCATATTTTGTTAAGAGATCTCAGGATAATAGATGGTAGTTCTTTATGATTTTTAATGCTTATTGCATGTTTATGATTTTTTTTTATGAACTAAGGTTTAGGATTTGTGTTGTTTTAAAACACATAAACTATCAATTAATTCTTTATAGTTTCAAAAATATCAAATAGATCCCTAAAGTTTCAAATTATTTTCATCTGTTAGTCTTCCGTTATTTCGATCCTACGTAGACTAACGTATCATGTCCAAGCTGCACATTTAGATACACGTGGCAATGTCACGTAGCACTGGATTAATAAGTAAAATTAATTTGAAAGTTTATGGACCTATTTAATAATTTATCAAACTATAAGGACGTAATTGAAAGTTTATCAAATCATAAAGATTTAAATAATTTTAAAATCAATTAATGAATTATTTTAAAATTAAAATAAAATTTTTAATAATTAAATAAATATGTGCTATAAATATTATGTCCTTTTAACAAAATATTAAATTAAATTTTTATAAAATAAATAAGTCACAAAAAATATTTGATCTTTTACAATTTCAATATCTATGATATTACATATATGTGAAAGTAATACAAACATATTTATCATATAAATAATATAGTAATAGTTATTTTAAATTAATCAATTTTTTATATTGATAATAGTTTAGTTAAATATGATTCTATATGACTTAAATGATTTTTTATACTCAATTCTGATTGAATTTAAATAAAATAATCAGAAACTTATTTAAATTTAAATATGATTTAAGTTTTAAATTTAAATATATTTAAACTCAATTTATCTTAATTTATTTTAGATCCAAAATTAATCTAATTGGGTTTGAAATTGTTGGTTTAGTTTGATATAAAATTAACGACTTAAATAGAATTTAAATAAAATTTTCAATTCGATATAAATTTAATGACTTAAATTGTATTTAAATGATTTTTTTCACTTTTCTTATGAAAACATTTTTATATGTTTCTTATAATTTTTTGAATGTTCATTAAAAAAGGGGGGTTAAAATTATCTAGACCTCTATAATTTGATAAACTATCCTCATAATTTCAAAACTATCAAATAAGTTCTTAAAGTTTCAAATTACTTTTATCATTAATTCCTCTGTTATTTCTGTCATACGTGAACTAACGACAATGCTACGTGACATGTCCACGGGAAGTAATTTGAAACTTTAAAAACGTATTTTATAATTTATTATACTATAGGGATCTAATTAATAGTTTAT
>JAOXYD010000005.1:23939769-23952807 GCA_028565735.1 Pinacopodium congolense
GGAAGGGTTTATTTAATTACTCATGCACTTGAATGATTATGAGTTTTGAAAGCGATTAATTTAGATGTCTTACTTTGAAACTAACTTAATGTTAAGTTAATTATTAATTGGTGTACTTTAATACAATTGATGTACTCAACATAGTTGGTGTTGAATAATTCTTGATTGATTACTAACTTTCTTTAAGTTTTATGTGTATTATATGTGTTAAGTTGACATTTGCCTACAATGTTCAATTTTTAAGGAAACTTTATGTGGATTTTTATGTAAACTTAAAATGGGGTACTAAATAAAAAATTAAAACTAAAATTTAAATTAAATTAAAAAATAAGGAAATAAATAATAAATGATAAATTAGTAAGTTGTGAAATGGTAATATGGAGTATAAAATACACTTGCCAAGGCAAGACGGAGTGTAAAATTCACTTCCTTAATTGCTTGTCAAGATAAGATGGAGCGTAAAATGCACTTATCTAGTGACCCTTTAACGAGTTTGTATGATGGTCTATATGGAGTTAATTACATTTAATATTGTGTGCAAGGGTTATTTTATAGTGTTGTGTGATCGTATGTGTTAAGTTGTGTCATAATCATGATTGAGTTAGGATATATTGGTTATAGTTAATTACATTAGATTATTTGTACTATCTAATTAACTTTTAACTACAATTGGAATAATACTGAATGGGTGTTTAGATTAATTGCTTGAGGAAAACCAATTGTTTAAGTGTGAGATAGTTTATAGTGGATAAGTTAGATAGTTTATATGATGTATTCTTTGAAGTACTTACTAATTTTTAGATAATTATTTTGATATGTTTTCAGCCGCACATTAGATTTAAGGGGTTAACTATCAACAAGAGCAATTTTCTCAATATATAAGCAAACAAACATAGTTACATGATGCTATTTTGATCCCTTTTCTAACACTCTTCTAGAAAAAAAAAATCTTACTCAATGATGTTATTTTTCCTTTGTTCAAGTGTCATTTTCTCCCTAAAAATTGATTATTGAAGGGTATTTAAGGATTAATTAGGGTACAAACTTCCTTAGCTCACTAATTAGGTTTTTCAAACCCTAATAACTATAATGCATTTAAGGAGAAGAGAGACATCACTTGGAAAGTTCTTTTTAAGAGTTCTTTTGGAGTCTCCTTTAATGGATTTTACTTAAGGGCTATAGAAATAGTTAGAGAAAGTCAAGAGAAGAAGAGATATCAAATATTTTGTGCTGCAACGTATCTAGAAGATTATAATGGGTGACAAAATGTTGGAGGTCATATGGATCAAGGGGATATCATCAATAAATTTTCTTTCTTATTTGTTTCTTGAGTGCTTTAATGTTGTATTCATTTCGCTCATGAATTAAGTGTGTTTGTTATTTGGTTAGAAAGATTTATTTTTTGGGGTGAATTTTACTTTTAATTCAAGAAAATAAATTTCTAGCAAATTATCTATATTTTCTATGCATGAGTAGATTTTTCTATTAGAAAAAATACTTCATTGCAAATAGGTAAATTCTTAATATAAGAAAGATCTGAGGGAATTTCGAATCTAGATAACTTTGCCCCATTTAATTTTTTTCTTTCTCTACATATCTTTAGTTGAACTATTTTCTTAATTAGATTAGTGACTTAGCTTGAAGTTCAAGTATTTAATTTTGCAATCATTTATTTTTAGGTTAAATAATAATTCATAGGTTTAGACTAGTAATCATTACAATCCTTGTAGGAATAATACTTGACTCACTAGGATACTACATAGGATAGGTGTACTTACTTAAAACTTATGAGGCATAAAAGTTAGTTGATTTAGATTTAAAACTCATAATCAATCACATTCTTAAATTGTTCTTCATATGAATTATTTTGGTCTCCAGTTTCTACCCTCATGTCACTTTTATATTTCTATCTTTTCAATACATCAAAAACAGACCATTAATAGTAATGATGTTTTGTCATCATCAAAACATAGGCTGAAACTTTCTTTAGTTAAAAAATTTCTCCCTTTTTGACAATGAAATGTTCTCTTTTTGGAATCATTAAAAATTTATCCATGAATACCTAAATAATTAGTTTATACATTATCAAATTGAATTTTTAATTAGCTTTCTATTACAAAACCAAAAAAAAAAGATAATAAAGTTGAGCATCATACAAGATTGGTCACAAGCTGAAAAATCCAATAAGGAGAAGTTAATATCATAAAAATAGATACAATAACATTAGTAAACATACAAAATCATTAAACTATTACTAACAACATCTAATAGCCAAATATACAAAAGATATGAAAATTTCATGTCCAATATGTACATATAAATTTCCCCTTTATATAAAATATTTAATATCACTAATATTTCTCCCAAAAATATCATGTAAAAAGGGTCAATTGGCTAGAGGAGGAAGACAAAAGTGAGATAACACAAATAACTTATCAAATTGTGTGTCAAGTTGATCGAGTTGATGAATCATCATATCTTAACGTGAGATAATCTTACCATGGAGTAGAGTGATATGGGACTCAAGAGTAGTTAGACGAGATGCTGAACTAGGATTTGAAGGTGGTCAAGCAGGTGTAGCCTCATCATCTATGTATGAAGTAATAGTGTAGCTCTGAAGAGACTCATCACCAACATTACCAAAGTAAGGATAAATTGGTGGCGACATAAACCGTTGTTAGCGCTAATGAGGTCAAGTCATTTAACCATCAACTAACTGATATCCTGTATGACCTAAAGTGGAGAAATTAAAGAAAGAATGAGAGTCAAATTCATCTTCCATAAGCGGGACATGCAAGTATAAAAAAATGAAGCTAAGAATAAGAGCATATGGAATATTTTGGTTCTTTTTCTTAGATTTAACAAAATTGATCATGTTTAAAATAAACTCGCCAAGATGAATTTTCTTAACCATCATCAAGATGAAAAGAAACCAAAGATCATCGAGGCTAAGAAAGGTAAAATGGCTATTGGAAGAAAGAAAGTTCTATTTAATATACAAATGAAAAAAACAGGGAATGGATTTAAGATTAAAAATATTGTTGGGTTTTTGGGTTATACCCTCCTCATTAAGAAGTTCAAAAATGACCTAAACTTGCGTTGGCACAAAATAAAGAGTAGTGATATGTTTAGTAAGATAGTCATAAAAGGAATAATGTGAGGATATAAGTATGCCGAGGATTCACTTAGGGAGATTTTTAAAGAGGATAAAGCCTATACCTTAGAATTTCTAGAAGATATGATATTTATTCCTAATTAAGTGCTCTTTAGGATTACAAATGAATATCCTCACATTTTTAGGACTAAATTTACATGATTTAGTTAGCAAAAGTTGTTGTCCTTGAGAAATGAAATATTGAACAATACCATAGCTATGAATTATTGTAAACAAGTAGGGGATGTGATATGATTTTCATGTAATTCATGAGTGAAATAACAAAAAATTTGAGGAGCGTCAATATCAAAATACTCATCCTTATTCAAGGTTAAGTTGGGGGTTAAGGTTTCCTATATTTAATGGAAGACTTATGACAATGTGAAGAACCTATAGGCTCTCTCAACACAGAACCACCTCCATTAGTTCTATTCATGGTGAATGAGATGAGGGATTTGAAAAGAAAGTCAGATGAAAATACAGATTTGAGAACCTAAGATGGCTTTAAGAATAAAGGTTAAGCATAAGTATTACAAGTTCATTGATCAAAGAGCAACCTACACAAAACACTCTTATAAACTATATTACAAATTTAACTACTCTAATTTGCATTCAATTTAATGGAAATAATATATGAAGAAAATTTTAATTAAAAATAATTTAAATAAGTTGAAAAGGTGAGTATGAGTTTAAATTCATGAAAATAATCAAATTGAATTAGATAATATTTTAAATATGCTGCAAATTACTTGTTAATCTAATTTATTTGATTGATTAAACAAATGAATTATGAGTAAGAGAGATAGGAATTTATCCTAATGATGGTTCTACCTTATTTCATGATGATACTCCAAATTTGTTCATCGTAGTAATTCACTAAACTTAGTTAAACCATTGAACTTTGAACCCTACCTAGATCTTAATATTGGTAGAACTTTTAACTCATTCCTTATGTTTAGATTGAATAGTTAATCACTTTATTTATTAATTTGTTTAATTAATTTAGTTTATCACTTAAATTGGAGCTTTCTAGTTAACTGTACAAATTTTAACCTAGTAGTTATAGAAAATCCTTATTGGAACAATCTTTAGACTCACATCCATTGTATTACTTACTAAAGGGGTGCACTTGCCTCTTAATTATAGATTTGTAATTGATCAACAAGTTTTTTGTGTTGTTATCAAGGAATCATTTAGATTACTTTTAGATTAATGAAGCTTACTTTGAGTTGCCTTTAGATGATTACTATCAATAATAATAAGAAGAGGAGTCGAGATTAATTAAGCTAATTCCTAAGAATGAGGCCTAACATAAATGTCTAGAAACTTTTATCCACAACTTAAAGATCTAGATTAGGTAGTTATTTAAATTAATTGTAAAATATAAGCAAGTAAATTTACCTAGCACTACAAAAGTGATCTTAATGGAGTAAGACAAGTATGAAATAATAAAAAGTGAGAAGTAACTAACAAGAGAATTGGAAGAGGGTAATGAAAAAGTTATTGATGTGGAAGTTATCAATGAAGAAAAGGAAGTCTTTGTGTTCCTAGATATTTTAGATACAATAGTTTCTAATTTCTATAAGAAATCTAGTATTAAGATCATTTATTAAGGTACAACACACATAATAAAGGAGGTGTAGGGAGAAATTTAATGGTTTGTGTTCCAACTAATACATTTTTGGTGAGCCATCCTAGACATGATGAAATTGACCAAAGTTATGGAACTCAGAAGAGAACAATAATTCTCTAACAATAGAATCTAGCTAAAAGATCGTAAACAAGAGCTTGTTGGGAGACAATCTAACCAATTAACTTTGCAATATTTTTTTTTACAACGGTAGGATTTGGTTTTTTTTATTTGAAAATTAGTTGCATTATGATTATTTTTTATTCTTTCACTTTGCTTTTTGTGGTTTGATATGTTTCTCTTTTAGTTAGCATATGCAGTTGTGAAGAATAATCAGCGTTGCAAATTCAAAAGAGTTATTTATTCAATCATATTTCCTTTTTTTTATATTTATGTTATATAAATATTATGGAAAATTTTTTATTTAAATGTAGGGGAAGGGTATTCACTTAAATTGTTATGTGTTTTGAGAGTAATTAATTTGGATGTCTTAGAACAATTTTGATGTCAGTTGAATGTTAATTCAAGTACTCTAATTCAATCAGTATAGTTGATATAGTTAATATTAAATAACTCCAACTTGGTTACTAGCTTTTCTTTTATTTTTATGTGATTTATATGTATTAAATGAGCTTTAGATGCAATATTGAGTTTTTAAGGAACTTTTATATAGATTTTTATACTAGCTTGGAATAAGGTGTTTAGTTAAATAATTTATGTTGACTGAGTAATTTTTGTTAAATGTTGAATTGGAAAAAATTAGAAGTAGTAGTTGAGTAACATGATATAAGAATAAGATGAAGCAAAAAATGCACTTACCAAGGCAAGATAGAGTGCAAAATGCACTTGTCCAAGTTAATTGATAAGTCAATGAATTTGATAAGGGAAAGACGGTAAAATACACTGATCAAACTTCCTTGAACAAGTTTATATGATGATCTATTTAGAATTAATTGAAAGCTTGATGTTGTGTATGAAGGGTTAACACATTGTGTTGTTTGATTGTTTATGTTAAGTCATGTCATAGTAATGATTGAGTTAAAAGACATTAATTATGTTTAATTACATTAGTTGTTATTTGAGAAGTCAATTAATTTTTTACTGTTGTTAGACTATTTAAAACTAAATATCTGAGTAGTTTTTTTAGGACAAGTAATAGTTCATGTATGGGGGAATTGGTGAAAGTATTTTATATAAGATTTTAGACCATATTTTAATGTGTTTTTTAATCTATGAATTTGATCTGTTTAAAACTTATTTTGGTTAATTTGTAGGTTTAAGCAAAATTAAGGAGTTAAAGTGCTAAAAAATGTAAAATTTATTGCAATTAGTAGAAGCAAATAGATATTTTAAATAATGTTGTTTATGTCCTTGTGAAGCACGTTTTAGTCCTTAAGAAAGATAGAATATCAATGTTGGATAGAAATGGTGCTACTGTAGTTCCTATTTACCACTTTTTATCTCCAAATTGAAAATAGAACATAAATGGCCTCTTAAAAGAGTGATGTTTTATCCTTGTATCCAAGTTCCATTTTACTCTCGAGTTGCATGATTAAAAAATTATTTTTGAAAGGAAAATGGACTTAACTATCTTTGGATGTGTTTTAGGATTTATAAACCTTTAGCAACCCCCTTAGGAGGTTATAAAAGGAAAATAAAAGAAAAATAAAAGGGAGAGTTGTAGGCTTGAAAGAAGTTAGAAATTAGAGAATTTTCCCACTTAGCTTAGCTAGGTTTTTATTTTCTTTAGGTTTAGTTTTCCTTTATTCTTTTTTTACACTAAGATAATGAGTTAAAGTTCATTAAGAGCATTCAAAGTAGATCGAAGAGCAAGGATTTGCATTTAGGACATATATAAATTTCATTTGAATTATCTTTAACTGTTTCCCTTCTATTTTATATTGACCATTTATTTTATTTCATTAATGAATATTTGTTTGCTTATTCAATTTTTGTATTTATTGTTGATTATGTGTGCTTAAATTGCTTACTTAGAGTAGGGTAGTAGATGAATTAATTTTTGTTCTATTTATATTCTTTTATGTTGAAATATTTTTGGTTAATTAAGTGCTTAATTATCTATTTTAGATTGGCCACCCAGATTATTAGGTCATTAAAGATTGAAAATAATGGCTTTAATTTTTGGGAAAGTTTCGTAAACAACATAATTGAGTTCAGGAATGACAAAACTCTAATTCCCTGTGAGGGTCTCAAATCTGAAAAGAGATTTTATGTTTAAACTTCTTGAACTTTTTACCTATTAATATATTTTATTTAAATGACCAAACCAATTAATTATGATTAAAAGAGATAGGAATCTATACTAACCATGATTTTGTCTTATTTTCTTGAAGATATACTAAATCTGTTTAACCTAGTGATTTCTTAGACTTGGTTAATGCATTAAACTCTGAAACCCTAGTTAGATCTTAAGATTGATAGAACCTTTAACTCATTACTTATGTATATATTGAATAGTTGATCACTTTAGTTGGTAACTTAATTTATTTTATTAGTTAAACTAGAATTTTCTAGATAACTACATGCCTTTTTACCTAGTAGTTATAGAAAATCACAATAGAAGAAATCTTTGGACCTACATTCATTGAATTGCTTGTAGATAGGTGCCTCTTGATCATATATTAGGAATCGATCAAAATTACCTAAATCACTTCAATTTATTTTGTTCTGTAGGTCTTTAAGAAAAAAAAAAAGAGAGAAAATAGTATATGGATAATGGATGTTTAAGACTTATAATTGGAAATGCATTAAATTTAACAACTTTTAGAGAAAAATATTAAGAATTTTAACATTTGAGGACAACAATAATGATAAAATAATTGATATTGAAAAAGTTTGGAAGGAATTTCATATTATGATTAACAATATATTTTAGTTAAACCTTTCAAGTGTGTGTCAATTATTTGACAGATTTTAAAGTGAGTTTGGTGGGAAAATCATGCATAGTTTCTAAAATGAGTGAAAGTAGCATAAAAATTATAAGTAAGAGAGATGAAAATATTTGTACTATTGATTTATGTGATTCTTATAACCATGATATCAAGCGCATGATGTATATAAGTGAAGATCTGGATCAGTTCCATTCCTGAGTATGCGGGGGAAACTAAGAGGCCCAAGCTCTTTCTAAAGAAATTATTAGAAAACCAATAAAATAACTGCAACCAATGAAAACGTGAAAGAAGGCGCTTATCCATGCCCTGTCCAAGCCAAGGAACGAACTCTGAAGATTCCTTACAAAGGATGGTTGAGACGAGATTCCACGACACACTCGATTTCCATTTCAGTTGTTGGTGTAACTAACCTGCTATTAAAGATATGGCAGAAAGAAAAAATAGGGGCTTGGACACGCGAGTTTTTAATCTAGTTAACATCTTTAACACCAAAGAAATTGTAAATGGACATTATATCAAAATTTAAAAGGGCAAGGTATTCGGACCTTTCCAAATGGTAAAATAATCTAGGGACTCATTCAAAAGTAAAAAGTTGGTAATTATGTTGGACATTTCTAACTTATTCATATCCATTTGTTTGGCCTTACTATAGTAGATAGTTTAGAAGGCAAAAATTATGAATTTTTCATTGTAAATGACTATAGTAGGTTTACATGGGTTTTATTTTTACTTAAAAAATATGAATACTTTAGGAAATTTGTCAAGTTTATTTAGAGAGTTAAAAATGAAAATAAAAGCTTGTTGAACCAAAGGAGGTTCCAATCATGCGTTTTGATGATGAGAAAACATTCTTATCACTAATAGTTGAGTTTTAATGTTATTGAAACATAGGATGATGTGAATTATGAAATGACATTTGTTGGAGCCTAAGTTAGAAGAGATTTCATGAAGAAAATGAAGAATGGAGCAATTATTAATAAGGAAATCAATATGAAGATCAAGGATAGAAGTAGAAGTCATGAAGAATAAGATTGGAAAGGTTTAGGAATGTTGTTTAGTATGTAAGTATTCTTCCTTATTCTTGATTTTTAAAAAAAAAAATTCAATTTTGGAGCTGTAAATTGATTGTTTTTAGTTTTTTTAAACATTAAAGAGTTTTACTAATCATTTATTTCCATTTTTAGGGCTCCATATTGTTAGGTATAAGCTCATATATTCATATATACCAAATCTATCTAGATTTGGGTGTTTCATTTTTCATAATCATCTTTCACTATTTTAATCTAATTTTTGTGCTTTAAAATTACTCCAATCTATTTTTCTTTTGTTATTTACCTTTTAGTAGGTTTATTATGATAATTGGGTTGTTTAGAAGGTAAGAAACTTTAGTCATTAGAGCTGGAAGTGAAACAGGTCATATTTGATAGCTCATGTGTTGTTCTTGATCCTATCTTGTTATTTCATGCTTTAGTATTCTTCTTTATTGCTTGAATCTATTGCTAACCAATTGAGTAAGGTCTTAATAGGTTTATTGTGTTGATTTTATGCCATTTGAGAGGCTAAAAACGTTTACCATTGGGTTGGAACATAAACATTATAGTTTTGACAACATTTATGTCTCTTGGATTAAATTTGTTGTTTGATACTTTAATTTTTGTTTTTATTGTTTGAATCAACTAGTTTCTGACCTATTGAAGTTCTAGGAGGCTTGTTATGTTGATTTGTATCTCCAGAAGTTCCAGAAACGTTTTTGATGCATTAGGTTAATTGAAATAACATTTAAGGTGGGATTGGTTCCTTAATTGTGGGTCTTTGCTTTGATTAATTGGTTGTTGAGGTATAGGTTTCTCTTTGCCATTAAAAATAGTGTTGATAGGTTTCTCTTGATCTATGATTATTAAGATTTGAGTTACTTCTGATTATTGAATGTGATTTGCACTAATATTGCTACGTATGATAGGGATTGCATTGATTTTGATATTGCATAAGTTACATTGTAAGCCCCTTTAAGCATTGTTTTTTTAATCAAACTATTATTGAGTTTTGAAAGATTGAATTGAGGCTTATATTGCCTTAGTTTAGGGGCTGATTTAGGAGATAAATTTGTTAAATTTAGATTGTCCTTGAAGGGTTACTCTTCACCCACTTAAGTAAGATTGTAGCAGGTTCCTCTTAACCATTTATTAAACAAGATGGTAGGGTTCCTCTTGACCCATTGTTAAATAAGATTATTAGGTTACTCACCCTATTCGTGGAAAGAAAGATGGTAAAGGTTGCTCTTGACCTCCTTTGTAGAAAGAAGAAGTTATAAGGGTTACTTTTCACCTTAAGAAACATTAGTATAGTTGAAACTTCCAACAATTAGTTAAAGAGTAGATTAGGAAATTGTTAGGGATTTCTGAACCACTATAAAATCTTCTATTTATTTTCTCTATCCTCTTTATATTTATGCACTTGGGTTTAGTTTCCATTTGATTAAATTTGCGCAAACAATGGCATATCATTATAGGTTGAACTTTGATTTAGTGATTGCATATAGTTAAAATTGACTTAGGTGGTTTAGATTGTTTAGCTTAGTAACAAATTTTTAAATACTCAATTCACCCCCCTTTTGGGTGACATAAGACTTTCAAGGCTCTTACTACATCCATTAAGATTTATCATTGTATAGAATTGAAGAAAATTAAAGCTTATTATGAAGATAATGATTTCTTTCATAACTTTTATTCTCTTAGGACCCTCAACAAAAAGAACATGTTAAAATAAATTACTACCATTCTAAGAGATGGATAGGACAGAAATTAATTAGTATTAAAATGTGTTTCAGCTAATACTTAACAATGATTGGATCGGGTAAGCCACCAAGTAACAGAACTCGGATGTGTTACTATACACTGCCCCCCAACAACTACAATTTTCTGCACACAAAGTCTCGCGTTGGTCCAATGACGGCGCCATCGTGTAACTCATCAACTCTTTAAACGGTAACTCCACGGCTTTTCTTCTTAGGACCGTGAAGCTATTTTCAGGCTCTACCATGCCACAAAAATCATCAACGGAGTCATGATAAACGGAGCAACCGCCGGGATTCTCAGTCCGGTTGTCCAGACAAGAACACGCCGAGTTGGGTCCACATAAACTGTAAGAACCACACGGACTCGGCAACTCACAGTTGTTGGCAATTGCCTGATAATCCAAAACCCAGTTTGTACCATCAAAGTAGTAGCCCTTTAAATTACCATCTTGTTCTAATCGGACAATGAGGAATGCGTCGAGAGATCGATGAAAACTGTTGAAAGCTTGCACGTCTACAGGAGCATCGCTCGTTTGATACATACCTAAAAACCCGTCGGAGTTTATTCCGGCATAAATCGGTCCTTTACCTGGGATTATGCTTGCCCTAGCTTCGAGTGCTTTGTGCTTCCAGTAGATATGGTCTGTGTTTGTTCGGAACTTGGCGTACAAGGCCATGAAGTTGTCTCCTAATCGCATAGAGTAGAGTCCGTTTGATGAAATGAGAGACATGTTAGAAGTGAAGTTCTGGTTTGTTACGAGGGTGCTTGTAGGGGAATCGAAGCTTTGCCAGACAACCTCGGGAGAGGCTCCAAGCTTCTGTATTTGCAGGTTTGAGTTGTTGAGTAGAACAACTTTGTCACCTTGGGTTCCAGTTGACCAGAACAACCCTGTCTGAGGATCGGATATTACAAGACTCCCATTGAAGGTGATCTGGGTCTGGTCTGACCAGTGAATCGTGCTTGTTGGATCAGCCTCCCAAAGTGGTTCAAGAGACTGGATATGAATAACTACGAGAGCGAGTTGGGGTCGTTGGAGTCTGAGAAAACCCAATGAGAAATTGCCTGTTGAATCGTTAAGTAGAGGTTGATAGGACGAGACGGATGGTTCTGGCTTGGCCGTGAAGCCGATGAGAAGTTCGGCCACTGCACAGGGCGGTGCACTCAACTAGACAACTGATAAGACGAACAGAAGTAGGTAAGGGATTGCATGCAAATGATGCCCAGTCAGTGAAAGGATTGGTTTTTCCATTTTTGAAGGTTCGGTTTTAAGTGGAGACATGAAAGGTGCTTAAGGAGCAAATATATAATTCTTTTTGTCATTCGGATTCGGATGGTCATGGACCAGAAACACAACCAAATAATAGTATTAAAATTGGTCTCATAGCTCTCATGAATCCATAAAACAAATGTCAATAGGGTATTAATAAAAGACTGAAGAGATCAACCATACAGTTCCCTGTATTATATATCCATATTATATGTACAAATGTATAACAATTATTTACAGGCTGAAATAAGTAGGCTACCCATTGGAAGTTTATTTAAATCCTTTTTTCCCTTTAATAATTAGTAAGTTATTAAACGCACGTCTAATGAAGTAATGTAAATAAATATTTAATGAATTGTTGAGTCAAAATTTAAAAAATTAATTTAATTCAGTTTATCCTTAAGAGTTATGGCTCAATATGTCAAATACCTGCTAATTTATTTGAAACTTAGTGGTTCTCAAATTTAATATACAATTGGAAATACTCAACATGTTTTCTCATCTACCAACAAGACTTGTCCGCATCCTTCCAAGAACGGACCATTTAGCTTTTGGTAATTCCATGTTATTAGCAGAGAGAACTTGGGAAAAACACAACTAATTAACGTATCTATTGAGTTGAATTAGTTAGTTGCAATTGGAATATATATCACTTTTGTCTTAATTTTTTATTAGATATCATTTTATTACGTAGGGGAAGATATGTTTTGACTAATATCTATATATTTAATGTGATACCTTATACAAAAGGGCGTTCATCAACATTTGTTGAAGTTTGGCTAGCGCCTAGGACAATAATAATGCCGGATATAAAAAGACTTGACATTAGGTATCATTAAATTGCCACTATCACTCTACAATTCAAAGCAATTTCATTAAGTCAAAAGAATTCGCTCTCTTCATCAACTACCTAACAACAAATGGTTAAACATATCTATACCTGAGTTTTGAGTCGTTCACAGCAGCAGTTGCCCTTCTAATCAATAAGGTCGTGAATTCTACCCTCCTAAAAAGATATATATAGCGTGATTCAGTTTATTCAGTATCATACTGGTATCGATTAGTACTGTAAATTGGTATAAAAAAAAGTTTATTTCGTGCCAATTTTAAATATTAGTTAATACTGATTAATATCAGAAAAAAAGAAAAATTTTATATTTTAATCTTTTTAAATTTAAAGTTAAGTTAAAAATTATACAATATAATATATTTATAAATTATTTTGTAAATTTTATGAACTAATTTTAAATTTTAAATTTTATTTAAAATATTACTGATAT
>JAOXYD010000005.1:23952907-23964051 GCA_028565735.1 Pinacopodium congolense
TTATTCAAAAATATTTTACAATGTTAAAAATATTAATTTTTAATATATTTTCAATTTAAAACTATAATTGAATAATTTCAATATAATTCAATAATTATTGATAATTTAAAATATTCAATTGTAAATTTTTTTTAATAATTAAAAATTATTCTATTGAAAATAAAATTTTTATAATATAATTGTAAAATTATTTCTAATTAAAAATAAATTAAAATTTATTTATTTTAAAAAATAGTTGTCAAGAAATAAGTTATATATTTATTAATTAAACTTAGAATTCGTTATACATTACTTTTTAATAAAATATTGGTGTATTAATGACTTGTTATTTTTATATAAAAAATTATTTTTTGCCTGAATTAAATAAATTTTAGAAGATTTATCATTGAATTAAAAAATTTTTAGAAGGTTTCTTAATAAATTGAAATATTTTAAAAAATTGCTCACTGAATTTAAATATTTTTAAGATTAAGGTTGTACATATGGATGATGACGTGACAAATTTGTCACATGGTCACTAATGTGACAAAATCTATTTGTCATGTCAATATAAACTTAACTGAATTAATATTTTTACTTTAAATGAAAAATGTTAAAGGGTAATCATTTAATTAAAAAATTTTAAAAATTTGTCACTCAATTGAAAAATATTCATAAAAGTTAATCACTCAGGACTCATGTAACTATTATCCCCCAAAAGCAATGTGCGTTTGTGCGTGATTGGTTATGAACAAAAGTTCAATGAATCCTCCAATATTATTGAATTATTTAGGAATTGTTTAATCTTATCTCTACTCATTAGAAATTAAAATCAAAATTTACTAAAGCAGTTAAATTTTATTTTGGATGGTAAATAATAAAATGTAAATATGAAAAGTTAATAAAATAATAAGAATTTTTATAATTATATTTAATAATAAAAACCAATCAAATTAATTTTTAATTTTTTAAAATATAAACTATAAATAAAAATGATAAAAATAATAAAATAATCATTTTTAATAATATTATAAAATTTAAATAAAAATTAAACTAATAAATATATTATTAATATTAATAATTATAATAAATTTTATGAAAAATAATTAGATATTATATATTAAATATTATTAAATTTTAAAGTAAGTAATGATATGTAAATATGATCATCAACAAATCAATGAATACATAAGTTTTACACGTACTATCCCTATTGTTTGTTAATTCCCAATCACCCTCTTGGGACTTGGTTGTTCATGTGAAGTGCCATGTATTCCAAAAATGTCAGGTTAGCAAAAATTAACAGTAACATTTAATGGAAAAATTGATTATGTACTTTTTATTAGAACATTATGGCTTCTCATAATATTTTTAAATGATATGGGATTTTAATATAATTGATACAATCAAACAAGAGTTTGGTATCTTTTACTCTATTAATTAAGTATATTTTTAGTCAAATTTTTATTAAGATTAAAATCATGAGAAGGACCTGTAATTTTCACAACTACGAATTTAGTTTCTATAATTTCAAAAATATCTAATAGATCCTTGAGATTTTAAAATATTCTATCTGTCAGTATTTCGTTAATATTTACTAACATGTGATAACGGTTTTTTAAGATTGTCCATATGGCAAATCCATGTAAAACGACGTATAGGAATTAAAGGAGGCAGACCGAGTTCGTTAAGTCATTAACAAAATGACATCATCTTGGCCAATATCAAAATGACATTATTTTGATAATGAATTAAGCCTCTTCTTCTTCTTCTTCTTCCTATGCGTTCCAAAAGTTAAAATAAATCAATCATAAAACAAGAGGTATTTAAGTAATTGCAGTTTGATATCACCAAAAAAATGCAATTATTCATTACATCACATGATAACGTAGTGAGTTGGATAGGGGAATTTAAAAAGTCGACTAGGGAGACCCTGTATAATTTGAGGGTATACATATAAATTCATAAAATTTTAAATCCATATTTAAGTTTCTACCTTTAACACATTTATAAATTTAAATTTTTATCACTGATTTTTTTTGATAAAATTACTAAAATTCTACTTTTTTTTTTAATTACTAGGGGGCTACGAAGGGTGGGTTCCTTAGTAATTTTATTAAAAAAGTAGGTTTTTAATAATTTTATTTAAAAAATCAGATAAGTTCCTAATTTTTTCGTTTAAGTAATCACAATACTGAAATCTTTTTTCCTAATTTATAAAAACCCTTAAGAAACAAATAACAACGGGAGTGAGAATAAAAATCTCATATTTCTTTTTTGAAAAATTAAATAAAATGAATAAATTAAAAGATATCTTCAGAGTTTACAGTAACATGGGAAACTTGGGCTCATCCCTTCCACCCCAAAACAAAAACAACCATTTGATATTATCTCACTTAAAAATCTCATATTGTTACCTTGAGAAGTGAATTGCCGTATTATCGAGGTTTCACCGCTCTTCTTGAATCCCATGAATTTTGAGCAAGATTTTAAATATTATAATAGTACTGGTACTTAAATATTGAATTTATTTTTAAAATAGTATCGTATTGATATCGATTAATACGGTATTTTAATAATTTTTTAAAATTATAAATTAATTCTTAAATTTTATAAAATTTATAAAATAATCTATAAATGTATTATATTACATAGTTTTTAATTTAACTTTAAACTTAAAAAATATTAAATTTTAAAATTATCCTCTTTTTTAAAAAAATTTAATTTTTTTTATTTTTTCTGATACCGACCAATACGACTGATATCAACTAAAATGTTCCGGAAAATGAATAGAATTGATTATAGCACCGCATAACAATCATTTTCTCAATTCATTATTTGTGTCATAGATAGTAGATACGAATTGATCTAAACCAAGAATGGAAAGGTTACTGTTCATTAAATATAAAATAGCTTGTTAGTTGGCTAATCTTCATATTTTCCTCTGCTTATTTTCATGTTTTAACTCCATGTATTAGTACTGTACTTGATGACCATGCGTCAGTTTATAGCAATCTATTGAAATAATGAAACGAGAACACGACAAAAACAAAAGGAAGCATGTGGTAGGAAGACAACGCAACAAGAAGATAGTACAACAGGAAGACAGGAAAACTAGGGAAAGGGCGAGGAAAAAGAAGTTGGCTTATTTCATCAGCTCGTTGTTTTGAAACTGACCAAAATGATATTGTTTTGTTAATAACTTAATGGATTCGGGATGCCTCCTTTTAACTTATAAAATGACATCGTTTTGTGTTATTATCAAAATAATGCCGTTTTGCCACATGGAATTGCCAGAAAACCATTCAACAAATATTAACAAAGGATTGATGGATAAAAAAATTAAAATATCAAGAACTTATTTGATAGAAAGACTGATTTTAATTTAGTTTTAGGATTTGGTTTTTGAAAATTTTAAACATAAAAATCAATAAAAAATATCATAGAAATTGAAAAAAAAAACTTTAATACAGTACAAAAATAAGACAATACAAAAATTTATAAAAATACACAAAATTCAATACAAAAATATAACATTCACAACTAAAAATCACAACTAAAAAATCAATTAAATGGTCTAAATTAATAGTTTTGAAATGATTATCACCATGTAACCAAAATCTAAAAATTAAAAATTAGCTAAAAGAAAAATCAGATTTAAACTGAATACAAAAAGCTCAAGGGCTTATTAATTTTTTCTACATAAAATTATAAAAACTACTAAAATGATATGGTTATATGTATAAAATAAAATAAAATAAAATAAATATAACTTCTTTATATAATTCTTCTTTTTTATATGGCAGACACTAAGAGGGATTCGTAAGGCCAATCTTTTATTATTAGATAACTCTTTATAATTTAACTAAATTCCTTCCCAAATCAGACTTCAAACTCATATTTCATAACTATTTTCCAAATTAACTAATGAAGTTTTTATTATAGAGTTTTGGATTACCGAATTATTCCTAATCGATTTTGTAGTCTAAAAACAAACGGAGTGAAAATATAACCTTGGATAACGCAAAGGTAGAGTTGGCCGTGTGGAGGTCATAGAAATTGGCTAAAACACAGAAGAAGCGAAGACTGAAGAGACTAGGAAGGTAACAAGTGCGACAGCAGCTGTCGGTCGCACCAGTCTACAAGGTTGACTTTGTTGTCGTCCTTGGGATCTGCAACACTACCAGTACAACCCTTTTTTAACACGCGACTAATTTATTTATGTGGAATCATAATGGATTATCCGTTGGACTGATTTCATTTCAGTTTCATGATCTTACTCTTATCACCGTTAAATAATGATAAGGAGTGTATAATTGGACTGGACCCACCAGCTACTCTCTTATGTTGTTAGGCCCTACGACAGCTTACCTAAGGGCAGCAAGCAACCCTACCCTTTCTTTTACTGCTTTATTTATTCACAATCATTTCTCTTCTAGTTCTAGCTCTAGCTCTAGCTCTTGAATTAGAAAAACTAAAGAAAGAACTGATAGCAATGAAAAGGCCACCTGCGTTGCTTCCAATCCTGCTTTGCCTTCTCTCTCTACTCGTTTCCTCTGCATTTTCTCGTCTTCTAGCACCAGAACAAGGTAATAGCAATCATATTTTTCGTGTTCTTGTTCGTACCCACAAAGCTGTTATGTGTATCACAATCAATGCAACGTCAAGTTTGGAACTTTATAATTGTTTGCGCTGTCCTACAGCTGAAAACGAGGCGAAGCTTGGTGGAACTGCTCTCTCAGTTTCGGTCACAGACACACATGAAGAAGTTGATAAGGTTTTAGAAACTATAGATTGGAACTATACTTGTGAACGGTCACATCTTGTAAGATTGTTGGCTTATAAGCATAAAATTGATTTAGGTTCTTCTTCCTTTTTGGACCAATTTTGCAGCTAAAAGTGGGGCCTGTGGAGTACTGCAATGAGAAAGACGAAGACTGTCTGCGAGGAAGGATGATAGCGGAGGCTCACTTGGATTACGTTTACACTGAACGCCATAACCCTTGAAAGAGTTAATAGTCACTATCAAAGGAATAAAATCGCTGTGTTTTTAACTTGTATTATAGAGAAGTTGGGTTGAACAAAGTGGAATGGAACTGAATATCAAATTATTTGTACATAGATTGTTCATGTAACTCATCGTCCTTTCCTTTTTCTTAGAAGGGTTGCAAGACCAGTACCAGTATAAACATAGGATCAACTAATGGAAATGGAAGAATCTCTTAGAACTATTGAGAGAAGCAATGGAGAAGAATGAAGTAGTTTAAGTTTGATATACAGAGTCGGTGATGCATTCCCCAAACTGAGAATAAGTTTACTTTGGCATTTACCTGTTAAGTTCAATTGACTCTGTTTCTGTGTAGGCACAAATGGGCTATTGATTCATATCTTGATTAAAAAAGATAAACCATGGGACTTCCAAACAATGCCGAGTGTCTTAGTTCCAGATTGTTTTTAAAATATCGCTTCAGGACATTTGCGTCAGTACCTAGATTAAGACAGCAGGACAGTAGTCGTAGACATCACCTCCTTGTCATTTGCATGTCTTACTCGCAATAATTAACTCAACTAATCCTTTTATATTTGAGATCGTTATTTGGTCTGTCCGTGGGTCCATCTAGGTCTTCTGTTCTGTACGATAGCAACATTCAGAACTTACACAACAAAATTTCCGACATGTTTAAGTGCCTTACAAAATCCAGCAAGCAAGCAATCAATAGCACTCGTGACATGAGGGTCAATCTTTGCGGTGCACTGTTCCTCCAAGACATTGATTTTATACAGCTTGTGGACTGCCGTAAGAATTGTGCGATGAAGAAGCTACACTAGCACCGAATTAAAGCGTAGTGCAAGTTGCCCTTGGCCTACATTAATGCTTGGAAACTTGTAAAAACCGCGAAACAGTACTCTTCCATCTTATTTATTAAGTCAAGCACCAGAGACCAACCCATACTTCCAACCCATAATTAATTGTTCTCACAATTCGAGGAAGCAAAATATGGTCCAGTTAGTTATGATTAATGACATCATTAGTACAATGCACGACCGTTCCCATAAATAATCCAAGATATATATTTAAAAAACAGAACAAAGGACAAAATCAACAGAGTGAAGATATTGAAGGACGACATCCAGCCTCATTCTTATTCTCAGTATGCAAAAACATCTACACGTTGTCATACTGCACAAAAGTGGGTTTTGCATTTCTGTTTCTTGTGTTGCTGGAATTATGGCGGCATTGCAGAAGACCCGCTACAGAAAATACAAAATATCACACCCAAAAAACAGCACAAATCAAGCATTCAATTGCAAAAATTTAAGATTTAAAATCTCAGGTATTGATTTTATTTTTATTGGCATAAAAATCTTTTGGAGAACAGAAGAAGGTATGAGGAAAACTACAAGGTACTGCTTTAGGCCTTGTTTTGTTTCATTTTTTTCTTTGGTTTTGATTTTCTATTTTTCTAAACACAAAAACAAATAAAAAAAAGTTCAGAAACTGAAAAAAGAACAACATACTAATACAGTACAAAATTAAAAAAACACACAAATTATTATAAAAATACAAAAATTACAACTAAAAACTACAACCAACAGCAATACCAAGCGAATCCTTAGTCATCATGTTGACAAAGAACATCAAAAGCATGACAAGATCACTCACAAAACTGTGCTTTGAAGAAAAACTCCAATCCCTCGGTTAGCTTGTAGCTGCTGATCTTCAACAGTGTATACCTTCTAATCTTTAAGCATCATGCAACCTTTCCTACCAGAAAATTGAAAAAAAAAAACAGGGACTTTCAACAAAAAACCAAAGTAACTTAGAAACCAGAAATACAACGGCAAGAACCTCAGTAATCTAATTTTCAAAAAAGAACCTCAGTAAGCTCATAAGATCATGGGATCCCATAAAGATGTTGAATCAATTCAAGCTATGAAATTAACATATCATTCTACACAAGGATCTCCACATTAACAAGGCAAAAACCTCGCAACAAATCTGAAGTATGAAAATTCTGGTAACAAACTGAATTAATTATACATACAATTTCTTCTCTAATATAGTAACTATATCAACAAAATTATGCATCAGATATGTGGCTCCATTGGTACAGGTATGCACGTCACAAATCATGCCCAAAATCAAAGCACACCTAAAACTGTTCCAACTGCCACTAGCAAAATAAAAACAGCGGCAGAAGATGTGAAGAAACAATGAAAACCTGGTTAAAACTAATCAGGTAAAGCAAAAAGCCCTGGAAATATGAAACAGTTGATTTGATCCTTCCACAGATGCAGAAGTAAGGCAGGCCAGGTTATCTAATATTGAGAATCTTTAATAGAACAAGGTAACTTACAATTTTAGTGCCATTTTCTAATCCCGAGTCAAGAACTGAACTTTGTAATGTACAATTCACATGCACAATGGAAGCCCTGGAGCTCTCATTAGGAGCATCTAGCTTACCATCCCCCAAAGGAAATGTCAAATAAATTGCTCCTTTGAACATCCATTGATTCCTTTCTTGACTATAACAATCTTCAAAAAGCTCACCACACAAAATACATACGCATTGATCTTCATCAGCAGGAACCAATGGCTCATCTCCAGCAATCGACCCTCCAAATTCATTTAAAAGAGCAGGAGATTCCACTACTAACAGAGGTCCCACGGTCCCTGTTATCCAATCTCCAGCATCAGCATACCATCTCCTGCTCAACATGTTTGTACAATCTGAATCCACTCTCCTTAGAGTATGCCAGTCCATGTGTCTATCAAGCTGTTTTTTAAGTTTAAGCTGAAGGCCACATATGATGCATTGATGTCGAATGTCATCGAATAGTGAACTAATTACAGGTAGACAAAGTTCTCGAACAACTTCTGACTTGAACTCCAACCCAATGAGATTTTCCACTTCCACTGCAGTGGACTGCAGTGAGGTAGTGGATCCTTTAGCAGCAGGTTTTAGAGTAGAAACTTCTTCTTCAGTGGACAAATATATAGCAGAAGTGTCTGGAACAGAGGGAATTGGAGTAGACTTAGGGGTAGTAATAGATATGTTCTGATTCTTGTTCTTGTTCTGTGATTGAGCACCTGAAGGCGATGGTGCATTGGACTTGGATGCAGATATCAAACCTTTGGCAACTAATGAACTCAAGAGATTGGAAAGAGGGGCTGTGTCCTTATCCAGAGCATCTGAATCTTGCGTTGATGGAGGATCAGGAGGCAGTGGGAGCCGCTCCTCTTTCCTGGGAGAAACGCTAGGTTTAGTCAACATACTATCATGCCTCAATGGAGCAGACAAAGATACAGAAGAATCCTTGGATTTTGAGTTTTTTCCCACACAAGGAACGCTAGGAATAGGAGGCTGAATACTTGATTTAGGCAGAACTTGCTGAACGTCCTGGATATCTTTTATAGGAAGACCATCAGAGGCAATACTAGAAAGAATTCCACTCTTCATAACAACAGCCAACAAGCTACTAGTGCTTGGTTGTCCTGATGTTTCTACAGTAGGCGAATTTGAATGATCAGATGCATCACTTCCTGATGATGATAGAGTTCCATTATTAGAGACTAGCGGCAAAAGTGGTTTCTTAATCTGATGGTAAGATTGAGATTTTTTAGACGGTGACTGTTGCACCTGAGGAGTATACTGACTACTTGGTTGAGAAGAAGGAATTGAAGGAGATGAAGTTTTCCCTTCCTGAATTTGCACTTTGTCTAAATTGCCACGTTGAACATGTGGAGGCAGCAATTTTCCAGAAAAATGAGGACCCTTATGATCTGAAAGAGGTAGAGACTTCGGTTGTGCACGATCTTCCTCACATGGATTTGGGAACTGTTGATGCACTTGCCGTGCTGGTAACAAGCAAGAGGGTGGATGCTGGTGCATGAGTGACTGTGCAGATAGTGATGGTGACACTCTACCAGAAGGTAAGCCATGTTGTGCTACCATTCTAGAGGATCCTGATGATCCATGTGCTGAAAATCCAGATCCTGAGTTTGCAATTTGAGATGAACTGGTGGTATGGGGTCCTACTGCCATCTTGGTCAACGAACCTCCATTCGCAACCAACTCGCCATCTGAGTGATCAGCAATAAAACCTCGAGAATGCAAATGTCCATCTCCTGAATGTGAATCCTGCAATTGCCAGGGGGAAGACAGACACTGTCCAAGACCAGATTGCTCCTTCTGTTCAGAGGATAATGAGTCCGAAGAATTTTCTCTAGCGGATCTCGAACCAAACTCATGTACATTTTCTGGTCTTCGGAGGTAATTTTCTAAGTCCTGCACATGAAAATTATAAAGAACAAGAAATGTAATGAGCCTCAATCTAAATTCACTCAATAGATCTATTGTAAGAGAAATCCACAAACACTAAAATGGATTCCCTACTTCAAGATTATTTACTCTCAGCTTTCGTTTTTAGTTTTGATTTCCTGTTTTTCTAAACACAAAAATCGATAAAGAAAATACACTAATACAACACAGAAATCGATAAAGAAAACACAATTACCAATACAAAAATACAACAACCACAACACAAAATTACAATACACAACCCAACTAAACATCCCAACTATGATTGTCTAGGTTTTATGGCTAATAAAGATAATTTAGTACTTAATTAATTCAAGTATGAAAAAATTAAGCAAATTATAGTTAATAATGTACAAATTAATAAAATTGACATGTGATATGTAATTAAAGTTAATGCATATTAAAACATAATATGGTATCTTTTAAATTTTTGATATTCATAACAAGAAAGTAAAAGTTCTAAATATGATGGTTTATAAAAGCCTTTAGCTCACATATAGAAAAAAGTATGATGGTTTATGAAGTTTTATTATGTAAATCTTAAAATTAATTAAATTTTTAGATATGAAAAAAGTTCCATTTTGATTGTTTCTAACAAAATGAATAGAGATTTTACTGTCTACTCTATAAAATCGTGTAAGTTGTCATAGAAAAGTTTGAAATTTCATAATTTAAACTTACATATAATTTTGACACTACTAACTTTTCTTATTCCTTCTTATATATATACAAAACCATAATAGCGAGATGACTATTACTTCTAAAGGCTCTACAATTTTGTTACACTAAAAAAGTATTCTTATTAAATTTATAAGTTGTGGTGATAATTTGATATTTCTTTTGTTTTTTAAAAATAAAGTGCAATATGGACTTTTTTTAAAGTTACACCCAAATCTTATTTATTAAGACTTAAAAAAGAAACAAATTTACAAATCCAGCACCACTTGGAACTTTATTACAAAAGTAAAACGGACGATTAAGTACCGAAGAACTGAAAAATAAAATGAATGATACAATAAAAGGGTGGTTTCTTTGCATCCCACTTTGATCACTGGTTTGAAGTTATTTTTCGGGCAACAATGCAGCTTGTCCATGGGGAGACCTAGCGTGGCGAAGCCACTTCTCTTGGGACAGTAGTTTCGCAAACCTGCAAGAAGATTTCGAACTTTTGGTTATATATGGAAAAATCGTCAATGAACTTTTTCCATATCAATTGGTTATTTATAAATACCTCCTCAGAGCATCTTCATTTGTCTCCAGATTGGGACTAGAGTCTATAATGCCAGTGCCGGAGTTCACCCTTGAAACTGGCTTCTCTAACAACCCTTCACCTACCTTCAGAAGGTCGTCCAAGTTATTCTTAGTGGCTATGTCGACAGAAGATACCAACCCACTTAATGTATCGTCCTGCAAATATAAATGATCCGTTGACAAGCATGAAGGAACGCCGATATAAACGTACGCCATGTATCCATTAAGAAAATGCATCAGTAGTGCATATGTATACCTGAATGCGAAGGTAATTATCTTGAGAGTGAAGAGCCTTGAAAACCACGGAGAGGTGGAGATCAACCATGTCCGCACTTGCGTGGGTAAATACATCAACTAACGGGGTTGATCCATTGGATGTTAGCCAACTCAATACACCCCATTTCGCTGCCTTTTCTGCAGTATACTTCTCTCCAGCTTTCGGTGACCCAGTTCCTAAGGATACGACTAGAAATCGTCCATAGTCCATTGGTTTTATAGGAAAGAAATCAGGGCTTCCTTTTATTATTTCCTTCGTCACTTCTCCAATAGCAACCAATGTCTGATAAGTAAGTGCCACCACGTGATTAATTA
>JAOXYD010000005.1:23969513-23980328 GCA_028565735.1 Pinacopodium congolense
GTAGTAATTAATTCTTCACGTACTACTCAATATCCAAATAACATTTTATCCTTTTATTAGGAGAGATTAATTAAATATAGTATCGGTTTTAGTATTGAATTAGCTTATAAAATGATAGTAGTGGTATCATTTCAGATAATTTTTTAAAATTATAAATTAATTTTTAATTTTTATAAAATTTATAAAATAATTTATAAATATATTATATAATGTAATTTTTAACTTAATTTTAAATTTAAAAAGATCAAAATACAAAAAAAAATTTAAAAAAATTAAAAATTTTTAATTATATTTTTCAATACTGACCAATACTGACCGGTGTTTAAATCCGATTATATACATAATAATTAGTAGATTATATATTTTAAGTAATTTATTTGACAAAATAAAATATTTAAAGCTTCTATTGAGTTCTTAGCACCTAATTAGGATGCTAAGAGTCATTTAGGGTCTCACCTCCTACCAATTAGACAACCCCTTTCGAGATTTGCAAGATGTCAAACTTCAATAGGTACATATTAATACATAGACAGAATTTCTCAACCATGTATTGTGACTTACGCTGCTAGTCAACAAAATGTCATGTTTCTACTGAGACTAACGACTTTAGATGAAACAAAAGTAACAATATAAGATTGCCAAAAAAAAAAGGGAAAAACAAAAATTGATTCAGAAGCAGCCCAATGGCAATGGCCTGGATAATTATGTAGAAGTTTCCTTCTGCTTTTTTGGTTGACGTTCACTTTTGTCAGGCTTCATTTTGGCTTCTCGTCGTTCTCTTTTCACTCCTTTTGCTTTGTTTGGTAGTGTTACACTTCCAACCTGGAACACCAATTAGTTATATCAGTATTAGTTCAACATGCTCTCTCTCACAGGAGTAAGATTCAGAGATGACCAGAAGCAGGTAAGCCACAGCATGAGCTAACTAATTTCTTACCATCTGATCTGGAATATATATCCTCCCTTTGGTCCCTTCTATGGCATCATATCTAACATTTTTAAGCTGCAAGAAGAAGACAACAAGTGTTACATGGCATTTCATACATTTATAAAAACATGCAACTTCGCTAGTCTAGCCAACCTTCTTCTTTGGTTGATTTTTCTTCTGAGGTTGACATTTAGCTATTCTCATGGCTGCTTTCTTTAAGGTATCACTAGGAAGTCGATGACGACGAATTACTAGATCCATGGAAGGACCCACTTCCACAAGTTCCATTCTTGGGACTATAGAATGAGACTTTTTCAGGCGTAAAGCACAGTGAGTGAGGAGCACCCGGTTGGTAGATACAGCTGTACATACAAAAGCACGGTCGATTCCGGCAAGATTCAAATTTTCAACAACCTGCATATACCATATAAATGATTATATTTCTAATCTAGCTAAATTCAAACAGGAAGTCGAAATGGCCACAGAGAGACAAACCTGTCCACGAAACAGATCGAGCAAAACCTCCTTCAGATGTTTCAATTCGTCTACGTTCTCAAATCCTTCTCCAATAAAAGTAATGAAAGCCTTGGACCCGGGCTTTGGACTTAGTTTCTTATCATATTCAAAAGACCCAATGGGCTTGAAATTTTCTACCCCAACTTCTACAAGATCATATATGTGATGATCGAATGTTCTTCCTATGACAAGATTATCAGGGCGCTTCTTTGAGGTCGAACCAAACTGCAGAAACATGAGTCATGAACATAGATGAGAAAAATTTCACATGCACAACGAAAGGAATTCCAAACTTTAATGTTTGACGTTCCATTTGTTATACTATGAAAGTTACTACCTTGTTAACGTAAATAAGGCAGTAACTTAAATCTAAAATTACATCTTAACAAGCATAACAATTCCACTAAACAGCAGAACATTCTTTACCCTAATCAGAAGAGCAGCTAAGCCAAACAAAAAGGCACTGAAGCAAAGTGCAACTTTCCAATATCCACTTTCACAACCTAATAATGACTCTATATACCAAGCTCTAAATCATTATAAACCTATTGTTGAACAGTTCATTGCCATCAAACTAAACTTTAGAATAACTTATGACAATAAATTAAAACAAACTTATGCAATAACATAAATTGGTGAAGAAACAATAAGCCCCCTTGGCCCGCGTTTTCCTTAGCAGGGAAGGAAATCATATCAAACCAAATTCTAGACCTGCCAAACTGAAAAGATCATATAACAATTCTTATAAGGCGCATCTCTTCATAGTAGTTTTCCAACAAACATCGCATCACGTCATTACTTAACACTAAACACCGTGCCCAAAATACAGTGTGACTTAGTTGAACTCACCACGAAGATGCTGCAATCAGTTTTCTGAGAAAAAAACTCCAAGGAAGACTCGCCTTCGCTCTCAAATGGCCTTATATTGTCGTTTCTGCGCGTGAATCTCACCGCACTCTCCCTCTTAAGATGGTAAATATCAGTCAATACCGAATTCAACACGTTGCTCGTCTTTGAACCTTGAAGTATCAATGTCTTCTTCCCAGTCTCAACCTACAACATACAACAAATCCAACAATCCATCAAGTTTCTATAAAAAAAAACACAGATTTCCAGGAATACAGACCGATAAATTGAATACGATAACAAAGAAGAGAGGAAAGGGTTATTAAGAGCTTACGAGTTGAGGGCCGCGTTTTATGAGCTCACGCCTAGCTTTTCCCTTCTTGGGAGTTTTGACCTTCAACATATTAGTAATAGACAGAGAACAAATCAAATCGTAGAGCGAAGTCAAGAACTTGTTAGGAAGGAAAGTGGGAGCTTAGGGTTTTAGGTAGCTGTTCAAGGTAGACGGTGGGTTTTAGGACCTTGGGTTGATGGGCTTATAACCATAGACTGATGGGCCTATGATATATGCCCATATAGTGGACAATAAAGAAAACTGAAAAACTACTTATATAGTGGACAATAAAGAAAAGGGAAAAACTACTTAACAGTCATCAACCGATGGTTATAAGCCCATCTCGGGGACAATAAGGAAAATGGAAAAGCTACTTGACCGGCCCAATGAAAATCCATGACTTATTGACTATATAATAATAATATGTATTATATTATTTTATTATTTTTTATGACTTGCAGACCATGTAGTCAATATCGAAAGAAAATTGATATTTGTTCATCTAAGGCCCTTATTATTTTGATTTATTTTTTTAATTTTAAAATTATTAAATAAATTCATGAGATTTTAGTAAATTATTATCAGTTAATTATCCGTTAAGTTGGTTCAACATAGACTAAAAAGTAATAGTTTGACTCTACTTTATGACAATTATTTGTCATTTCTATCATTTGTAAATGGCGTGGTATTGATCTTGATAATGATATTGTTTTTGTAGAAGATAGTAAGGTTCGGCAGACTTCCTAAATTAAAATGACATCGCTTTTATCTTGTGCAAAATGATTTTCTTTCTACCTTATGTAAAGTGACATCATTTTGATAATAAAATTTTTCCTTTTTTTTCTTTCTCTCTCCTTCATTGTGTTTCTTCTTCTTAATCAACTTTCTTCTCCTTTCTAGCATAATATAGTTTCATTGAGTTTCTTATCTCCATCATGTCTCTCCTTCATCACATTGTCACAAAATCTCTGAGATTTATATTGTCTCACATACAACAAGTATGTAGAATGAAGCCCTAAAATCTCCAAATTGATTTTCTTAATTTCCTTAGTACTTAATTTTTATTCCTTGCATTTTAGTTGTTATTAAATTTTAATTTCTTAGCACATAAATGATTATTTGCTCTAATATGTATTTTAGCCTTTAACTTTACATATGTTGGTGTAATGTGTAGGATGTATATATATCAATGATGTCATGAAGTTGTGCATAAAATGTTTACAATTAATCTTGATGTTAGAAAAATATGATACCGAGATTTTAGTTTTATAGGTGAATTACTAATCTTGTTTTTCGATAAAATGTTGGCTTCTTATCTATTCTTAATCTTCATTATGAAAGTTTCATTCTTCGGTCAATGAAATCTTTGTGGCACCATGGTTTCATAACTCTTATGATAAATAATTGAGTTGTTGCTCCATATGAATCTTAATAAATGCTTTTGTTTATAGTATGACATACTTAAGTTGGGGTTATATTTAAATCTTAATAGATGTTTCTGCTTGTATAAATGCTTTTGTTTATAGTATGACATACTTGAGTTGAGGTTTTATTTAAATCTTAATAGATGTTTCTGCTTGTATTTTGCTCATTGGATTTTATGAGGTCTGGTAAGCCTTTATCTTTTCATTCCTAGATATACTAGTTTGGTGAACACGACTTGGATTTTTTTTAAAACATGACCTAGATTTTATGTGAAGGCTTTTGTATGTTGTATTTCAAACTTGCTTGTCCTTGCATGTATTTATTCACATTTACAGCCATCTTTAAAATTTCTATTTTTTAGTTCTTGTACCATTTGATTTTGTACATGAATTGTTATTAGGAAATATTGTTGATGGAATAAATAGTTAAGGATAATGATAATTCAAGTTGCTTGGATTTTATTTTTTAGTTGGGAGTGAATTTAGTTATTATGCAAATCCTCTACATTGTGCTTGAAATACAAATTATATGGTTGTTTTAATTGCTTTTACCTTGATGATAGTTTGTCATGGATTGTTCCATTAATATTACAATATGTGTAGTGGCTTCGAAGCTTCATATATTGGATAGTAAAGACCTTGGAAGGAGGTTTTTTAGGTGTCCAAGATATGGGATAGTATTAATTAAGAACGCTATATTTTAGTGCTTTATTGAATGATATTGGAAGTCTATAATTGTCTCAATATAAGGTCCATAACTATTACAAGTTTTTTGAATGTTATAATAAGAAATCTTTATCAAGAAGTACAATGTTTTAACATCTTAAGAGGAAAATCATGGTGTTGGGTATTACTAACCATGATAATGTCAAGAAACTAGTTAGTTTGGTTTAAAGTTTGATATTAATATCTTGATTACTGTTTAAACTTGCCATTAGCATTTGTTTGCATAAGATATGGAATTAATTGAAATGTCATCATAATGAGACCAAATGTATTAATATTTATAGTGTATATAGAAGCTATTTTTTACATGAATATGGAAGTAATTTTATTTATGATGTTAATGTGTATGTTGATCTCTTTAAAATTGACTATGACAAGTTGAATCATATTAAAAACAAACAAATTAAATGATATCTTATGCACCAAAAAAGAGAAGTTAATGGTCTATCACATATATCATTTCAAAAGATAATGACTTATCATATATACCAATTTAAAAGATAAATGTCTGTCATATTTATATTTGTTTTCTATATGTAGTTAACATTCAAACACTATAACAAAAAACTAATAATGCCTGTTTTATACACCAAAAAAGAGAAGTTAAACATAGGTGATATATTAACAACTACAAAATGAAAAAAAGAAATAGTATACATGACAAGTCATACCATATAGATAAAGTTAAATGATAATGCCTTATCGGGTTTACAACTGGTTCCATGTGTGGAATATTCAAACACAGAAATACAAAAATTAATAATGTTTGTTTGATGGTTGACCACTAGGTCCAAAAAATTCTTAATTTTTCTTATAGTTCATTAAGATGGTTCTTCTCTTTGTCGTGCCATTCTCTTTTGATCCTTGTTTGCATCAATAGGTTTCTTTCTTTTATCTATTATAACATCAACCATAATGCTTTCTTAAGATGAAAAATATGCATGCAAGGCAATGAGTAATACATATTAATGCTTTTAACAAGACTAACAAATTTTTTTTTGATAAAGGATGAATATCCTTTGTGATGTATTCATACTAATCATTTGTGACTTGGTTGTGCTACATGCTTTTAAATTATGCCTAACTTTTTGCATTTAATATAAGTGATGAAGTTTAAACTTTTAATTGAAATGTGACTCGACATACCTTTATTAGGTCCTTTGACTCTCTTATCTTTTGGTCTTTATGATCTTTTCTTATATATAGGTGGATATATGAATTAACCATGTTGTTCTCTAATTACTAGCTAAAATTGTTTGTTAATAAGTGGATTTATAGGTTTTTAGTAGCTTCTCAAGTATGCATTTTTAGAATAGTAAGCATGAATATAATCTTTTAGACCCCCCTCTCTAAAATAATAGCTAAAATTTAATGACTACATGGAATACTAGTCAGTTCCTGCTTATCATTAATTGTGCTTCATTTTTATAAGGTTACCAATGTAATGGTCATTCATGTAGTGCTAAATCTTAAACTTATTATCACTTGTAAAGTGAGTTAAAGAGTTGGTTACCTCATTTTTGTTTTTCTTAATCCTTGAATATTTAGACATATACCATTATTATAAATAGCCATTGCTTCCTTCTTGAGATGAAATCTCTTTATTATCACCCTTTAAATGACCTCCAAATTTCTTAAAATAGGTATATTCTTGCCATTTCTAAAAAAAGCATTGAAGTGCCTAGTTGTACTATTAAATGAAAGATCACTCTTGCATCTTCTATCAAAGGCATGCCTGCACCACATTTTCTTAGGAATTTTATATTGTTAATCATGTGTTTCCTTATGTATACTTTTAAGTTTAGCCATTTATTATTTAAACCGTTGCCTTGTATAATCAAAGGAAATACTTTTGATCTTTGATAGTTACAAATATCTTATATTGCCGTTGTACTTTTGCCCATAAATGCCTTAAGTAATATTGATAATCATATTGCTTTAACTCATTCTTAATAATTTATTCTGGAAACTATTTAAAGTTTAAAAGATTAATAAGTTAATTAAATTATAAAAAATAGCAATTGAATATTTAAATAATAATTATAAGGTCACATTTTTTTGTCAATATCATTTAATAAGCTATTAAGAAACTACTTTCACGTCTCTCTATTCTCCACTCTCATTATTGCCCATTTTAGGGGTAGATATTTTCATTTAGATCTATACCTATTGCTGCTAATAATTGCTTACTGTATTAAGTCTTTAGTAATAACAATCAATACATATAAATAGGCCTACATGCATTAACAAAATCAGATTTTATTTGCCTTATTCAAATATAATAAGAATAAAAAAATACCTTTAGAACATTAATGTGTAATGAACTACCTCTTTTGATTTCTATAATAGTTAAGATAAATTCCCTTAATTTATTGTACTATTCTTCTTCATCTCCAAGAATTATTGTAAAGCATATTTTTAGCATTAATTGTAAACATTTTTTTTTGGGCTTTATATGTTTTGATATCATAAATATTATATTAAGGATCCCTTAATGTTCCTCCTTTTAATCCTTATATATCTTAATTTGAACTGTTTTAAGAGTATGAAACATAATTTTTGCAATCCATCTATACTTTAGCCTCTTGCTATAAAAAACTTTATCATGGGTTTAAACATCTTATAATGCATTAATTTGAAAAACTTTTTCATTTTGAATGACAATAAAATGGAATCTCCACCGATAAACCTTCTTGCACTCTACAGATACTCTTAGCTTGTCATTCTTTTTGTATATAAATTCAAAACCTTCTTATATGGAATAGTTCTTTTGTGCCTTTCCAAATGTAGTCATTAAATCATATATCGTCCTTACTTGAGTTAAATTTTGGATTCCATGCTAGTTGATGTGCTAAAATGAGGATATTGGGCCTTTTCCTCTCATCTAAACTCCGATGCTGGTTATGTCATTATCATCATCAACTTCTAGTTCCTAGTATCCTAAGTCAGTAAGTGGAACATCTTTACTTGGAGAATCAAATAGATCATATGTGACATCCTTACTAAAGCATGTCAAATCACTTACTTAGAAGACTCTTCTTCTAATATATTGAGTTATTTAAGTCCTTAATTATCTCAATTGGAATACTAATAGCATAATCTATAACTTTAAGCAATTTAGGGTATTTCTCTCAATCCAAGTAAATCTCAAATGTCTTTTATTGTATTTCCACAATTGAGATGATCAATTTTCTAGTATCATTGTCATTTTTAAGTAATCTCAACCCCTTTTAAACGATTCATTTAGGAATTTGTATATAAATTTCGATGACTACCTATAAGTCAAAATTTTGCCATTTAGTATAAACTCTATCAAAGTTATCTCATCTAATTCACCTCTAAAACTCTTTCTCCCCTTCATCGAATCTAATTATTGGGTCATACTTGAAATGATTTCCATACCAATAATCAAATCTATTTTTGTATTAAAAAGTACAATCATTTTGTAGAACTCCTTACTCTGTCAAACATGAAAAAAATGAAAGAATTTAGGTGTATCAGAGCCATATTAAAGACATTTCTTGCTAATTACATTGCAGAATGCACTTTGAGTTTAAATCTATGATGTACATCGAGTTTTCAATGTAATGACAATAAATATATCAAATTCTTATGTTATGATTGAAAATGCTAATAAACAACTTATAAAAATAGAAGTGGAGCAATTGTTTCAAATATTAATTTACAATAAAAACCTTGTAGACAGAGAAATTGTACAAGTCATACACAGGGGCTGACTGTATTCTTACTTATATATGCATGTTATTTGATGATCAAATCAAGATTTGAAATGTGAGCTGACTCTGATTACTAAATCAACCCATCCCACATTAACTAAATTTGAAGTTTGTCTAATAGTATAATTAAGGAGATACCTTTACATGGAGTTTGAACAGTTTGATTTAGATACCAAATTTGCCTCTTAGTGAAGTGAAGCCATGAAGAAGCAAAACTTACAAGATATTGCTATGAAGCATACAAACATGGTCAAAATAATCAAAATACAATAATATATATATATATATATATCAATATCTCATGTTACAGCTTAATATTGCGAGGTATATTATTCCAATTGCAGCTTTGCTATGAAACAAAAATCATAAGGCCTCACATAATATTGTTTTCAGAACAATCAACTAAGAGATGGAAAGGATCAAATTGGGGATTTATGGTTTCGTTTTCACATAATTGGCGTATGTCACATAGCAAAAACTGTAGCCAACAGAGAATCTCGACAAAATTGTATTGCGTTGCAGAAGAGAAGAAAGTCGATAAAGAAAAAGAATGCGATGACGGAAATAGAAAGACAGAAAGAAAAAAATCAAAATGACATCGTTTTGCACAAGACAAAAACGATGTTGTTCTAAATTCAGAAAGTCTATCACAGCCTTCTATCTTGTGCAAAATGACATAAATGACATTGACATCATTTTGCGTAAGGTAGCAAGGATAGCTAGTTGCCACACAGATGCGTCATGTAAAGCTGAACTACCAAGTATATAGGCCTACATAAATTGCTGTTAGAGGGCTAAACGAATTGCAATTTATTAGAATCTTAGAAGCCTATTAATAGTTTTAAAACCTTAGAAATTAAATTGACAAGAGTCCGTGATAATTTTATCCTTTGATTTTACTTCTTTTAACGGAAGTAGAATTTTTTTTTGTTTTTCAATTATAACTATAGACTATTTTTAAAATTATGCTTATTTAAAGTTATATTTCAATAATTCAGAATTATAAGATATATTTATGCAAATCTTCGTTTTGCTTAATCATATTTTGAATAGTCCATATTAATAATGTAGATTCCATCAAATCTTTATTTTTCATAGTAATTATATTTTCAATAACCTATATTTTAAAGCTAGATTCGATCAAATCTTAATTTCTCGTATGTTTTTCTGGATTCTTTTTATTATCCACAATATTGATATTAAAGTTCATATATAATTTTTTGTGTGTGGTAACATCTTAAACCTCAAATTCAGCTTAAGTTGGAACATGGCTAATAAATTGCCCTAAGTTACATCAGATTTTGCCAATCTCCAAACCAAATATAAAACGTGATGAAAGAACACCCAGCGCGTGCACGTTTTGAGACCCACATAAACTAACGACATTCTAGAACACACTTCCAGCTCAAAAACCCACGGCGGTGCCCCTTGTTTATGCTCTCCTTCACTGGCTAGCGGTGATTCGCTGTGGAAAGCGACACTTAAAAAAATTATTTAAGGATTTTTTTTTCTATCACGTCATAATGACACCTATATAACTAATTCTAGCGGCATGTCACATCTATAAATTTAATAAAATTTTAATAAATTAAATTAATAATTTTCTTAAATTAATCAAACAATATTTTTAAAAATCATGTTTAAGTGCATGACTTCAATCGCATTATAAATTAATAATATGCCTAAATTAAAAATAAATAGTTGACTAATATTTCTTAAACCATGACTTCGTTAGATCTCTAGTTCTTTTTTTAATTATAGTCATAATCCTCTCAATTTATAGAGATGTTGCCGAATAATTATTGATTCTAGTTGTTTGACGCCTTGGAATGCAAATCTTCCGTATACGGCGAGGTTAATACTTAATTCTTCATGCACGTTTCATATTATTTTTTGTTTTTTATTTTTTATTTTATTTTTGTGTATATATATTTGTTTATGTAATATTATTATTATTAATTTTTGTGTTATTTTTTAAAATTTTTATGCTGTATTAATATATTATTTTTTTCGATTTTTGTGCTATTTTTATTGATTTCTACATTTTTAAAAACAAGAAACAAAACCTAAAAATGATATTAATATCAAACAAGGCACGTTTTAAAAGATGTTTAATTAAATTGTGTATTGTAATTTTTTGTTGTAATTATCATATTTTTTATTAATTTTTGTGTTATATTAATATATTTTTTATTAATTTTTATATTTAAAAAATAAAAAGTTAAAAATTAAAAATTAAAATCTAACTGAAACAAGTAAAGATATTTAGCAATGTACCTGTCTTATTTTTTTGAAATATAAAAA
>JAOXYD010000005.1:23987523-24000367 GCA_028565735.1 Pinacopodium congolense
GCTCAAATAAATCAATCTTTATCATGCAAATCAAATTCAATTAAAGACCAACTGTTGTGACAAGTATGCCGGTCAATAAGTAATAAAGTTAAGTATTTTTAAGATTCCGGATGTTAACCTATGAGAAAAATGTTGTGAATACTAGGTCAATCAAATTACAATTATCTAGAGAACTCAATATTATAAATTTAGAAGGTTAAAACTACTAATTAACCTAAAAGCTTCTAAATAATTTAAAGGATTCCAAATTGTCTTAAAAATTATCAAATTGTACAATTAGTTAAGGCTTAGACTTCAAATGATTCAATTGACTTATAAAAGGGTTAGAATGTCTAATTTGGGGTATCTTCACTAAATGAAGACAAAGCAATGGTTAAGTTAATGCCTTATCTCTATTATTCCTATTATATGGTTTAGTCAGTCTATAGATATAGAAAGTAGGCTTAAACTTCAAGAAGTTTGACTTTAAAATACCTCATTTTTATATTAACAATCTTACAATTAACCAACTAATGGTTATATATAGATTAAATTCATATTGCTTACTGATTATTCCAACAATTAAGATAGACAACAACCAGATCCTTAATTATCTATCAACTTTATCTTAAGTGATCAAGTTAAAATAAGCTTTAAGCATTCAAATAAACAAAGATTATCATCCAACGTGTAATATAAACTTAATCAAAGTATTTAATAATCTTTCCTTAGCTCAAATTCAGATTAAAAATGTATATATATTAAAGAATAATCAAATTCAACTTTAAGTAACATGTTTTTAATATATGTAAATAAAGAGTATGAAACAAGTGTTTAAAGGTTTAGTTTAAACCAAATGAAGCTTTAAATTGTTAAACATGCTTCAATCATCTGTGCAAACCCTTGGAATCCTTAAAATCAACCTGAAAATACCAAATACAAAGCTAGAAGATGAAACAGAAAAGAAAAACATAACCTAGAGAAAGAAGAAGAAAATCCTAGACTAAGATATGATTTTTCCAACCTAATCTCATTTCTTCATGCCCAAAAATGAGTTCTTTGGCTCAATATATTGTTTGTTATAAGTTGAATACAAGTGGAGTAAGTTGCAACCAATAGAAAGAGTTATCTAGCTGGAAAAGTCACAATAAATACCTAAATAACACTTGAAATTAACCTAAACAATGCTATTTAAGTATTGTTGTTTAACTCCTAAAACTAACTTCAACGGTGTCTCTTCATACTTAAATGGTTGTTGGCTTAGATTATTTTTTTATTCCTAAAATTTGATATTTTTATTGATTTTTCCAAATTTTCCATTTTTCAACATTCAAACTGTAAATAAAAAATGTCTAGAGATTACACTTTAACATCAGTTTTAGGGTAAATGTGCATCAAATTACATTGAAAAACACTATAACCTATGCATATAATATAATAGTGTACAACTAATGACTTGTTATCGAATAATCTCCATCAACTCTAATAATTGGTTCCCTTATCGAATAATCTCAATCAACTTCAATAATTGGTTCTCCTGATTTTCCTTCCTATGAGACACCAAAATCTATTTAAAACTACAAGTGCATATGATAAGAAAAATGTTGAATAATAAACTAATATAGAAAAAGAGAACATGTTGACCTTATCTTATTAGGATATTTTGAAGTTGAATCGCAACATAAACTGTAGCAAAATAATAAATTAAGTAACTTGAATGAATTGAGATAGATAGTTAAATAGAAAAAATCATGTGATAATGAGATAGACAAAGAGAATCGTGACAATGAGAAGCAAATTTGCACACAAAATTGTTGGCTGAGAACAATGTGCAAATGCAATTAGATGTAATTTAATTTACCTATTCAATGTAATATTTGGGGACTTAAGTTTTGAAACCCTAAATTCCCAAATAAATCCCTAACACAAATTGGAATGCTATAAACCCAATAAAATATGCCTTATCAACAAGAGTTAACAAGGGAATAAAAGAAAATTTAGAGATCGTTTATTTTCGCTTATATTTTTCTATTGTAATTTTGATTTCTTTTTCTTTATTGTCTATTTTTTAAGAAAAATAAAAATCTATTTAATTGAGATTTATAATAAAAATTAAAAACTAAAACTTACTGATTTAATTGAGATTTGTCATAAAAATTGATTTAAAATATAAAATAAATTTAAAAGTTTAAACTAAAATACTTTTATATACCTTAAAACTATATATGAATTAATAAATTATATTTACTATTTAATGTAGAAAATTTTTTTTATTAAATATAAAGAAACAATATTTTCTTATTTATAATTTTCTATTTATATTTTTATAAATTTATAAATAGAAATAAAATAAATATATTTATATTATTAGTTTTTATATTAAAAAGATAGAAATAAGAAATTAAAAACATGAACAATAACAATCAGAAGTTCATGACAATTTCAAAATATCTTTTAAATATTTTATAAATATAAAAATCTTTTTAAATATTTTTATAGCGGTTAAAATTATAATTGAACACTATAAAATAAAATATTTTTTAATCTTTAATTAAATTAAACAAAACAAAACCTTTGAGAGAAAACACATAACAGCCACATGATGAGCACTTGTACAATTTGTAGTATCTTATCATGTTACGACAGATCATTAAACATTGAAGATAAATTTTTGAGTAAAAGGTAAAATTTGTTTTCTAATATTTTAAAAAAAATTTAAATTATCTTTAACATTTTTGAAGATATCACTTTATTTTTTAATGTTTGTAAAATAGTATAATTTACTTTTTAATATTAATTTCATTAAAATTTCATTAATTATTTTTTAAATAATTAATTAATAATTTATTTATATAATAATGATAAAATTAATATTTATCTAACAAAATATTATTAAAATTAATATTAAGAAAGTAAAATATACTATTTTATAAATAATTTGAAATAATATGTACTATTTTATAACGTTATAGAACAAATTATATTATTTTACAAATATTAAAAAGTAATATCTTAAAAAACGTTGAGTGTTAATTTAAATTATTTCTAAAACGTTATGGAACAATTATACTTTTTATCAAATTTATGCGAATCTTAAGCAATGCTTGTTTTGTTTTTTCTTTTCCGTTATGTCTATTACTGTATTTTCATGGATTTTTTTATCTACTTCTTAAACATCAAGGAGTCTGACAATGGAGATGCTGTTCGCCACTCGAGGCTCCTGGGGATTTGCAGTGAAATAAAAAGAAAATAACAGATGCTCCGAGGAAGAAAAATGCCAACAACGCCGTTTCTCATTAAGCTAACTTTTAGTTAAAAATTTTACATACAAAATTATGAGACAAATTTATACAGACTTCCCATTAAGGAAACCGGTGTTACTGGCAAAGAAAATGTATACGAGGCATCGATCTATTTCCTCCAGCAGTGCTAAAAACACAAAATTCTCGAGATGACAGACATGTACATCAATGATCCTGCAGCCAAGTAAAAGAACCAAAATATCAGGACAGCTGATTAAAGCAGGCTTCAATCAAGAATAATTTGAAACCCATCAGAACAGTTTTGTAACTCATATAAGGACTGCAGAGAGCATGCATTTCTCTTCAAGGAATAGTCGATGCTCGCTGATCACTGGTACACCGGCGAATTTTGTACTCGAGGATATGCCGGAAGTTTCATGAGAGTCAATTGCAGTAAATCTATGGTTTACTAAGCCAAGGTTGGTAGACCAGAGTTGAAGAGTTTGGCATACCTGTGACTATTCTGGCAGTGCTATCCTTGCCAGATATTGAATCCCAAAAGAATGCTGTATTATGTGCATAAATAAGAGCTGTGGTGTTCCACCCTTCAAGCAAGCAATGGCATATCCGCACGACCAGGATGGGGTGCAGGGGATTTAATCAAAGACCTCAGAGATTCCATGATACTAGCGAAGGAGGGACGTTTCCAAGGCTCACTGCAATAAAACCATTTGTATTGAGACAGCATAACAATTAAAAAAATTAAACACCAGGCATTCTGACTTAATGGGAGAGGGGAATTAAAACCCGTTGTCCCTCCCCAAAAGTTCAAATATCAGGTAGATCCCTTTTGCTACCATGTACCAAAACTAGAACTTTGAACTCACTTTGCCCAGCAAGCCTCAATAAGGGCGGCCACTTGAGGATTTATATCTCTTGGAATTTCAAGCCTTTTTCCCTTGAAACCAACAGCTGCTACAACCTACAAGGTAGGCATCTTATGCATAAATTTCCAGCTGTAAATGCAGAAAGAGAAAGCACCAAAAGATCACAAACAAAATATTTGCAACCACATGGGAATATTATTCTGGAACAACTTTTCCTAGAAGGTAAACTGCAAGTCACATTCATTAGGAAGCTCCCATATGGTCAATGAGTGAAGCTGATTTTCATGGATATCCACTCCTGAAAATGATGTCCTGAACTTGGGCCCCTAGTTCAGACTATTGATGAGGTAGATCATAGCAGACAAGCAAGGACCAAAATGATTACAAGATGTGGTATGCATCAAATAGCCAGTCAACAAACAATCCTCACTGGGAATGCAAAAGGACTAATATGTTGTCTACATATTAGAAGAGTCCAACTGGTGGACATCTTATATTGTTTCACTGATCTGGTGTATGCCTAAAATATCAGATCTTCACTACCAAATTGTTAGACGTCCTCAATTCTGTTTTCCAAACAACCTAAATAAAAAGTCAACTCAGAATAAGATCTCACTGTATTAAGATTTTATGATGTCAAAAAGTAATTAAGGACTTTAGGACACAAACCTGTGCTGGATTTAAATTGCTCCAGGGCTGTTGCAGTGTTGTAATCTCCCACAAGATGACACCAAAGCTGTATACATCTGATTTCTCATTTGACGGTTCATCCCGGAGAACTTCTGGTGCCATCCACTCAGGCTGATAGATAGGAAAAATGCACATAAGATCATAAAATCAGAAATAGCATGCTCATAACAACTTGGAACAAAAAATTAATAAGACAGTGGAAAAGTTTAGAATCACTTACTGTCCCTGCCGCAGACTTTGATGAAAGGAATGTGTTTGCTTTTAATCGAGAAAGGCCAAAATCACAAACCTTATTGTGTCAAAGAAAGTGAAGAAGAGTTAAAGGACAATAAACAGAAATTCCTAGACATATTGCATAGTTAATATCAGAACTTGGTTGAACTGCAAAACTATATGCATCACAACATTCAAACAACAAAAAAAAAGATTAATTAGTTAAGATATATATATATATATATATAACATAATCACCTATTGGCCAAATACCAATCCAACGCAATAACTTATCCATGCCAAAAGGAAACGCTAGAAATCTTGTAAATTGCCTAGGGCTGCATAAACAGCTAAGCCAAGTTGATAATGACAACAAATTAATTGGGATTGGGTAAGGTTTGGACAATGTCTAGGTCTCCATCCATGTGTCACATTGATAAACAACAAACTGCCTACATTGAAAATAACTTAATGGTGCTACATCATCTTTAAGAAAACACAGGAAAACAAGGAAGCCCTGTAAGAAATTCCCTTTTTTGGCCATCTCACTCTAGAAGTTGCTCTACTTTTAAAACTCCCAAGATCTCACTTCTGAGGCATAAATTTACAGATGCTTAAAAAAATGCTTGAAAGAATACGTTTCCCAGCTAAACAACCATTACACAGGATATAACAGACAACCATAGCAAGCCAAATTTGAAGTCAGCCGTCTAACCTTTACTGTGTATTTCTTGTCAACCAAAAGATTTGGAGACTTTAAATCTCTATGGACAATAGGAGGATTTCGTTTGTGAAGATAGTTCATGCCTTTTGCCTGTGAAAGTCCAAAGCAACTTGATCAGTTTTGACAAAAAAGAGAGAGCTCTTAGCAAGCTAAAATCAAAAGGAAGGTAGTATGTAAGCAAAAAAGCATACCACATCATAAGCCATATTCAAACGACGTCTTTCATCCAACACGTCTTTTGCACCAGACTTATGCAAGAGCCTAAACAAGCTACCTCTGAATGACAAACCACAGATTTTAGTCAAACCCCAAAAGTAAAAAGCTTTTAAATGATTAGCAAAAAAATCGGAAGATGGGGATTCTTCCTACAATCCCTACGTGAAAGAAATAGAACAAAAGGAATGCCACGAGGGAAAAATCCACAACCTTGATAAATATTCTGTCACTATGGATAAATTTGGGGGCTGTGTTACTGCACCCATGAAAAGAACGATATTTGGATGCCGAAGACGCTTCATTATTGCAACCTAACAAGCAAAAGAACAACAATAAATATGAGATTAAAAACTGAAGTTGTTGTCAATTGTCCAAGCTACATTTCATCAAACTCACGGCGAACACTCACCTCCCTCAAAAATTCCTTGAACCGTTCCGCATGAAAATCTTGCTCCATGAGAATTTTCACAGCAACTTCCTGTGGTTAAAATTAGTATCCAGAAAAGAAAAAGGATAAGAAGGTTGAAGAAGAGGAGGAGGCAGGACAAAGAACATTCTATCTCAATTAACCAGTTAAAACATCTTAAGAAGGTTACTCAAAATATATTCAAGCTAATTGAAATATAAGCAAAAATCACGCTGTTAGTCTATATATAAAAACTCAATAATGAGACATTGATAGATCATGCAAATGGATGACCCAACATTAAAGACCTATATACAAAAAATAGAACCAATTCACTCTCATAAATCCAACAAACCCCTAGAAAGATCCATCACATGTCTATAATCAGGTATACTAGTTGCCAGTCTAACAATTACGATTATCATACCAAGCATGAAGACCTATATTCGATACAGTCAGTTACAACCTGTGAGTGGGTGGGTTAATTTGCAAACAAATGATAAACACAACATTTATGGCACTTTAAACAATCCAAATCTGCAAGGTCGGATCAAGGAAATTTCTTGAACAGAATTCATCTATAATGCAATGGGGTAAATCATGGATTGACACATCAATTCAGTGACAGACTGGCAATTTTCACCACTAAATGCACAATCACAAGTTCCATAGGTTTTGGTATTTAAATTAAAATTTTACACTCAAAGTGAAACAGAAACAAAGAGATGTGCGACATGTCTTCATACACAATGCGTATGATAAGAGAAGCAGCTTACCGAGCCATGCCATTCAGCACGGTGGACAGTTCCAAAGGAACCTAACAAGAAAAACCAATTCAACATCAATCACCATGCCACAACTTCCTACAAGGAACAACTATTAGCTAATAAAATAGCTAGTAGGAAATACTGTTTCTCTCAAAGAGGTGGCATAAACACAATAAATAATCTACCTGCTCCAATTCTCTCTTTCAAAATAAGATCGCTCCAAGGGATGTCCAAATCTTCCACATCAAGTGAAAGTTCTTTACTCGGTTTACTAGATATCAATTGACTACTATCAAAAAACCTTGAATCTTTATCAGTATTCACCATCTGGTCACGTAATGATAGAAGTGGTTGGACATCCCTGCGTCCAGTGGGTGGGATATGCTTTGCAGGGATTGGGTCTTTGATCACGTTTATTGATTGTTTAGAAGTTTGTGAAGGAGTATATGGTTTGGAATTTTGGGAATCTCTTTCTTGTTGTACAATATTACTTCTGTCATTCCCTGCCTGGTCAATTGGTTGAGGATACATAGAAATTCCAGATTGTTCTTCAGTATCAGCACCTGAAATACACAAGAAAATAGCAGTTATATTTGAAAACTTATGTTACAATAGCCTAACCACACAGAAAGAGCTTACATAGCAGAAAAACAATGGTAAGATTAAGACATGAAATCCCACAAATTGCATATGTAACGTGTGAGTTTTCTTGCATGGAAATGGCAAAGGAAAAAAACTGTTAAAAACTTGCACCAAAACCTAATTAATTCACTATTTTAAGCATGCAAAAGTAAATTTTGCATAATGTGAACCCAAATGCATAACTGCAATTGCAAATTTGAGTATCAAATGGCATCTCAGCTATTAAACATGAAATAATTTGGGGAGAAAACTAAAAGTTCAACAGCTGAGACCTTGAAATGTGAGTTACACTAGAACGCAATAGAATGGGTTGTGGATTCTTCTAATGCATTGGACATAATATGAATTGCCACACGATGCGCTTCCAAAGCGGAAAGATCAAAAAGAAATCAAATACTCAAAGTGATACAGCTTTTACAAACGCGTGCGAGGCTTCTCTATTTTAGTTCTACAGATACGTATGAGGCTTATCTATTTTAATTCTCTTTCTTGTGTGCAACATCAATATATAGCATTCTGAAACAAATGATTCAACCCAACAGTTGCAGGAGGTTTAATGAATTCCATAAACAGTAAAGGATTTAGCATCATGAAATTAGAAACAAGGAGTTGATATTGTATGAGAGGAGTCAAAAGGAGTACCCAACATTCAATCCCACGTTTTGAACATATAAAATTACAAACAATGTAGGCACCAGCAACCACGAAGCATACACAAGCTGAAGATGAAAACAATAAATAAAAGAACTATGAACTAAAGACAAGCCACAGAGGTAGTCACTTAGATTGGCCTATCAATGCTTTACCTGTTGAAGTATCATTAAAGACAAGATTGAGTGACTGAGAGTCTGAAAAATACTGTTTGGCCATTGACCTGTAATCAATGGTAGGTTCAAATGATTTTCTACGGGGAAAGCGCAATGGTGAAGAAACTGAGATGGACGAAGGACCATTAAGCGACGAGTTGGGTTCACATAAACAGCCTGGCTTCCCCACTAAGTCAATCAGATATTCTCTGAAATAGGAGAAATATACTCTGTTAAATGTCTCTGATAGATTCTGGCTATGAGAAAAACAATTAGAGCTAATGATAAAGTTCAGATTACATTAAAGGTGCACTGGGAAAAAACAATTAAGATAAATTAATTTGAAAAGACAGAGAAAAGAAACCAAAATATTGGGAGTCTAAATGTCAAAACAATCTTTATTTTTTAGCTCTCCACAAAAGCTGAGACATGTTTGACAAATGTAATGTTTATTTTACCTGTTATGCTTTCTGATTCCTTAGGTGCTTTTAGAACTATAATTACTTGTCAATCATAGACCAGACTCAGTTCGAACAACCCAACTTCTTAATTAGTCAAGAAGACAATAACATCCAAATTCAAAATGATTCTACAGCTTAATTATTTGGGAAATCAAAGCATAAACTGTATCAGCACTTTCATAAACCTCAGATTGAAGATAACGACAATATCCAGGGATTAAAAGTGAACAGTAACAGCTCTGCTTCTCAGATGAACTACTAAACAACACTTAATCATTTGTTTCAATTCTTACATATATTACCAAGAGATGTCATAAAAGCTAAGAAAGAATACCTTTCAAGACCAAAGCGTACAAGACATGAGGTAGCATCTTCTCTTCTGCAATATCTGCACCCCTTTGCAATTCGACATGGTAGATCAATAATATCGGCCAGCACCTAGACAGGATCACACAATTCAACATTAACCCTCTTTTCTTCCTAGGAAGAAAAAAATAAGCTACAAAAGACACTGAGTATCAGATCTGGTTAGGCCATGAAAAGTATTGTCACACTCTTTGACGCTCAATATACCAGGACTCATCCAAAAACTTAAAAAGGAAAACAGAAACGGATTAGTAATTACAAAACACCAATATAGAAGCAATTAAACAATATCAAGATAGAAGCTACCTTAAATAGTAAACTTCGATGTCTGCATAAGCCAACGGAAAGGCTGCCTATAGGGACCACAATGGATCCTAAGCAATCTTTTAAATCATGACTACATTTCCTCCAGACTTGCATTAAATCATCTTCTTCCCCAGAAGCTGGTCCCCTTATGGTAACAACAAAAAAATATGATAAAAAAATACTACATATTAATTTCAATATAAAAATCACTTCAACCTGCTCCAATAGGAATATAAGTTACCCCATGCAGTTGCATACAAGCTTTGCCAGCTGATCAACTACCTCTTTTGTTGTTACACAGCTGCAAGAAATGTTATGAACTCTAATTTGAAGTTCTTTCAAGCCTGGATCACTACGTCGATCAATTAAAACCACTTCTAATGAAGGATTATCGCTCGGATTCACAGATTTTAGTGAGTCAATCGATGGGATGCGACCACTCTCTTGTAGATCAGTACACACCGTCCACACATATGGATCGATTCCATGAATTAGGTAAAAACCATCAGGAACTTTGTCGAAGTATGACAAGCAACCATTCACCTGATGCATGTTAAATACATAAGACAAATTAAGAACTCCACAAGAAGTTAAAAGTTAATATGAAAACATGCAACCCCTCTAACCTAGAATTAACAACTTGCAAACCCAATAGTGAGCCCAAAATGTTTTCCTACCCAAATCCTATGGTTTTTGCTGACTTTTATAACAGTAATGTGTTGTTTGTATCCACATTTTAAATAGATGAAGGATTGAAAAAGAACCTGGCTGAATCAAAAGAAATTCTCCGGCCATGAAACTTTTGAAACAACTCTTTGGTCTTTTGTAACACCATTATGACCTGACTTTCATATTTTCTACCCAAGTCATGGGAATTTAAAGTGAAATTAGTTCCACAGATCACAATGTCAATGAAGAGGAGTTAAAGACCTGAGGTAGCATATTACATCTTCTCCAGTTCCCTATTTGCCAAATTTTAATACACTCATAAATTTGTATTTCACCTCTCCATTCAAAGCATTGTACATGAGAGCACTAATAGGACTATGCTAAGAACCAATGGAAAGAGAAAACTTACTTGGTTGCTAATATAGCATACTATCATAGCTAAGATCCAATCTAAATAAAGGTAACTGTATAAGACTAAATGGGAAAAATCACATGTGATAAGTTATTGATCTACTTAAACGTCGCATACCTTCAAGGAAATTTAATGTCCTAACTCAACTATGCTATTATTTAGGGTATATTATATCAAATATCCTGTTCAAAATATCAAATATATCCCAACTTTTATGTTGTAACCCTCGATATCATGATCTATAGAAAATATGTTTCTATGTATCCCAATCAGTGATAGAACTTAATTGTGTTAAACAATTATTTCTGTAATAGTTTCAATACTTTGAATTTTCACCTGAAAAATGTTTACAAGTGTTGATAATAATCTAAGGAACATTTAATAAAAATATTTGACGTGAAAATTATTTTTTGTAATTTTGTAAAAGCTGAAAAATTGAAAAATCATAAAAAATGAAGAACAAGTACAAATGTCCCCAAATTTTGTAGGGCACTAAAAAAGTTTTTCTTAATAAGATACTGAAATCCATTTGAGCAGTGCTATCATTAATAGTATTACAGGGATATAAAAATATATATTTTGAATAGATTGCAATATATAGTGTTACAAAATAACAGCTGAAATATATTTGAAAATTTGTTAAAGGTTCAAGATATTTGAAATAATTTACCCTATTATTTGTGGGCTTCTCAAGAGAGGGAAAAAAAGGTAGAAACAATATAGACAAAGTGCTTAACTTGAGCAATCAATTCTATATTCAGTAGTAAGAATCATATGGATGAGAAAGGAGGGTATGGTCCTTTCTTTCCTACATAAGAAATTTTGTTATACAGTTTTCATTAAAAATATTAGCAAAACAACCACACAATATTCAAACTCAACAAATGTGAAACCAATAAAAGTAAACTACTCAAAAGGATACCAGCTGGTACATTCACATGCCGTTATATCACTAACAGCACTAGAAATCATCATATAGAAAAATAATTTTAGTATCCAGCAGCACTATCACATATTCCTTAGCAAGGGGTAATAAGACATCAATGTTGATATTAGGAGAACTAACAAGTGCTAAAATTTTGTCCACTCCATCAATTTCAATCATTGAACTACCAACAAAATTACAGCATTCTTTTCTCCATAAACTATGCAAACTACTACTTTCCAAATATGTTGGACGGATGTTGTTCTCCATCTCAATTAAAAGGCACACTTTTCTAGCCAGTAACCAGAAAATATGGAAGTGAAAATCAATAGTTATTGCCATCGATAAAAACATGCAGTTAAGCTTTGTCAAGTGAATTAATGATGCCACATTCAGGGACTGAAAATTAATTTGTCAAAACATGTCCATCACTACACCATATATCTATGAAAATCTAAACGGCGACTCCATATAGAAGCATCTATTAAATTTATGTTCCATTTATGAAGTAAAACCAAACAACTATCAACTTCAATAAGAGCCGGAAAAATCCTACTTAATTCCAGTTTCTTAACCATTCAGCCAAGACATCCATAGATCAGCTACCTCATACAAGCTTATATATCTATATCAAGGCTTCCACAACTCGGAAACTGATCTAAGTAAGAACGGAGAAAAATGCCCCTTTAGACACACGCGCATGCAGTCAAAAGCATAAAACAACAGGAGAACGATGCCAAGTGTCAAAATTAAAAATAATAACCGCACCCAAAATCTATGAGACAATGTCTCCGGCGAGTTAGAGCTGGAGGAGCGCAGCGCAGATTCATCAGGAACAGGATCCAGAAAATTCGGATCATCAGCACAAGTCGCTTCGGACGACAACCGCAACGCCAAAGCCAACTGCAACTGATAACTCTCCTCCGTCTGCTGTGCCCAGCTCTTTCCATAAGAACCCGTCCCTGAAACCGCGGTAACATCCATCGCCCTGGCCCTCACGAAATTGCTGTCCTCATGCATGTAACCGCCAAACGCTTCAATCTCGTTTCCGCCGGCCATGCTTTCATGAACAGGTCTCCAGAAGGTGTGCAGAGGAGGAAAACCATGGGACTAGCAGACGAGGATCAGGCTGC
>JAOXYD010000005.1:24015657-24027960 GCA_028565735.1 Pinacopodium congolense
TTAATATAATATAATTTTGATATTATAATTTAGTAAAAGATTAACAAAAAATAGATTAATAATTTATACATCTTATTATTTTAGACCGATTCAATACCGATTTTATAACGGTTTTATACCGGTTGAACCTCTAAACCTTTAACCCCTTCCCTAACCGGTTTGATGTCCGGTCCTATTTTTACAACATTGGTTCTAATCTTCTTCTTCAAACTTCGAGTCTTCGTATGATTCTTTAATTTCTTCTTCAAGACTCTTTGATTGATCAATCCAACCTATCTTTCAAGCATACTTAAAAACATAGACATTAAAAACACATATTGTTTTGTCATTACCAAAATCAGGTGGAACCATCCTTAGTTCAACAATCTCCCCCTTTTTAGTCATGACAAAACTAGGCAATATGATAAATAGAAGAAATACTATAGCAATTAATCAGTCATGGAATAACACTTGTCAAACGTTTAAAATCATATGAGAACACCTCAATAAATAAGTAGCTCCCCCTCAATTGTTAGTTTCCCCTTAATTAAATAGCATATTTCAAACATATATTAATTTGCTTTTATCATATCCTTCTCCCCATTTTTGGAATCACCAAAAGGTATAATCACAAAAAAAAGTATAAAAGAAAACATTGCATAAACTCAGGCAAGAAGACATAATATGGAAAATTCAATATCATAGATGATAAAATGTCATACAACTAAATGTAGCATATGTACAAAAACATAAGAAATAAAACACTAAGTGTCTAAATGTGGTAGAGGTGGCAATCTAGATACAATCTTTCATAGTAAGGAGTTGTGCTCTCAAAGTAGAGCACTGTGCTCGTCAAGTAGATCTGTTAAATTGTCCACCTTGTGATGAAGTAGAGTAAGTGTAGCCTCAACATCATATGAAGTAGCAGCAGGTGCAGGAGAGATTGGTGCAGTAGTAGCATCATCATCAAGGGGTGTAGAGGGAGGCTAAGTTATCGTAGCTGGATCAAGTACATTAACATTAGTAGAAGGAACTAATCGTTATCTCTGATGAGTTTGAGTCATGTGACCACCATCAGTTTGAAAGCCCATGTGCTTTAGGGAGTATTGATTAACGAAATATTGTTGCTCAAAGTCATCTTCTAGAGGAGGAATGTGAAGATGCTGGAAGATGTGGCCAAGAATCAAGGTGTAAGTCATATGTTGGCTTCTCTTCTTACCATGAACAAAATGGATCATATTGTGTAAGATGAAGTCTCCTAAGTGGATCTTTTCACCAAGCATCAGAGTAGACAAAAACTAGAGGTCATCATATCCTAGGTCATTGTAATGACCACTAGTAGATAGGAAGTTGTATTAGATAAAGAGGTGATGGAATTTTGGTATTGCACTCAAGTTCCTAACATCCATTGGTTTTTTAATGATTCCCTCCTCACTTTCTAACTCTAAAATGGTTTGGACTTTCTTTGCTAAGGAGTGGGAGGAGTCAAATTTAGACATACAGTCATAATGAGAGAATACAGGAGGAATGGGCATACCTAAGATGTTGTTAATGATGTCTCTAGATAACTAGATAAGTGTGTCTTATACTTTGGAGTAGATGATATACTCACCATCCTCCTTCACTTCCCTAAAGTTGCAATAAAAAAATTTCACAACTGTGGGACAAGTTTCAGCTCTAAGGGTAAGGATAGGCTCCCACCCTTGATCAATGAAGTAATGAACCAAACCGTTATCCTTACACATTTCTAAATGAGTAGGCTAGATGAACTGATTTTCTGAGAGTTTCCTAGAGGCATAGTTTTGGAATTCAGTGGAATTGGTGTCTAGGTAACCACATGAGGAAGTTATCCTACCCTTAAAGGTACTGCCACCTCGGGTTCTAACAATAATGTAAACAACTATATAGAATAGGAAGGATTGAAAATCAACAAATACCTAAGAAGGCACTAGGAAGGATAAATCATAAGAGCAGTTCCTATTGATAGCCTTAATAACATAACATGTATATACGATCAAGAAAGAGTGACTAATGATCCTACATTAAAGCATAGATTTATATGTCATACATATGAAAATCTTAAGCAAGCTTGAATTTACTTAGCTTTAAACTTTTCAAAAGGTGAAGACAATTTTAATATTATGCATGCTACTTTGAAAACAAAACAAAAGTCAAATTCATAGAAAGGTAGTTCTATTAAATCAGCAATAAATTGTTTCCTATTGATCATAATAGGGCAATCTCTGTACACTTTATTCACATATGCGCTATGGCCCAACGAACTAGTCACATGTACACCATAAGCTAGTTGATCTACTAAGAACATCCTACCACACACTCTCCTAATGCAAATGTATGAATGGGTAGAACAAGGATCTATCAATGTATGCATATCAAGATTAAAATGTACCAGCTAAAACTCTAGGGGCGTCCTGTTCCTCACAAGCCTTCATAGCATATGCTCGCGGTTGACCAACTGATGCTGCAGAATGGTCAACAGACTCAGATGATGTACTCATAATAACTCTAGACTGGCCTGGTCCACTTATGTCTCTACATCATCCTCTAGATGTCATAGGTGCATTGGATGCTCTTCTACTCCCCTGGGATGTGAAAATATGTCCTGAGCCTTGTGGATAATTACTCATCAAATGATCCATGCCCCTATATTTAAAATAAGCTCCAGTCAATCATCTGGATGTGCCCCAATGTCTCCTGGTACAGTGTGGCCACTTTGGTAGCTCATCTCCTTGTCTCGTTGAAAAACCTTTACTAATATTAGTTGTCGTGAATTGTCTTTGACGTCTTCCTCTGGTGGCTTGGCTATAAACTAATTCTGTTGGGGACACACCCGACAAGTCTCTGGTTCTCTTACCCGAAGATGAGCTACCTTTAACAAAACTCTTCCTCAGTGCCCTTTTTCTCTTAGCTATTTCTTGTTTCTCAACTCTCATAGCCGCCTTAACTAGCTGATAATAACTCACCTGTTGTAGAGAAGCTACTGTCAGTAAATACTCTTTAACGGAATCATTGAATCCTTCTTGAAATTGTCGACAGCGGAAAGCCTTTGTGAGAACTGGCTCTGGAGCATACCTACTGAGTTGATTGAAATCCTTTTAATATTCAACCATAGTTCGGTTTCTTTGTCTCAAATTCAGGAATTGCTTCCATTGAGTGGATTTATATGCTTCTGTGACATATTTCTTCTTGAACTCTTAGGTAAAGAACTCCCAGGCTAGAGGGTTAGGTAATTGAGGATGAAGTAAAACTAACTTCGACCAATCATAGGCTGTCCCTTATAAAAGAGAGACAACACAGGTAACCATTTCTTTGGGTGGACACCTGATCTCATCTAGAATCATTTGTGTTCGATCTAACTAATATTTTACTTTATCTTATTCTTTTAAAGTCATACCTGCAAATTCTTCTACCCTATGCTTTCTCAAAGCTTCTATGGGAGCTTTAGGCGCGGTTATTCTGTCCATCAATCTCATCATGTCATCTGAAAGTTTTAGAAACATCTCCCCAAGTACTAATGATATTTCTCCCCTTGGAGGCTGAAGAGGACCTAAAGCTGACTAATCTCCCCTTACCACACTATTAACTGATTCCTCCCCAACTTCATGAGATCTTTCTATCTTTATTATCTAGAAAACAATCAGGGACATCTAGAATAGGCCAACATAAGACCAAACTTTGTCAACATCACTAGACTTTTATTGGCTAGAGCCGCCTAAACCGAGCTCTAATACCACAAAATGTAACACCCCCTATATGGAACCTATAGCCATCCACACATAAGACCATCCACACAGAAGTCAACCAATACATAAGGACATTACAAAACTCTCTGATGCTTACATTGTCTTATAATAGCAGTAAAACATATTTTTATGTTTATTTACATGATAACCTAAAAGAAAACATACAAGTTCCTTTAACCATTACATGTACAATAATGGGTAACTAAAAACACATTTCTAAAGTACTTTTTCTTATACTGGTTGGCCTTGGTCCCTACAGATGTTCCATGTACCTCACTTTTATGAATTGGACCTACATGGATTAACACCCGTGTTAAGCTTGAAAGTTTAGTGGGGAAACACTTAGTTTGGATGACCACTCACGGCAGTCATCTGCCAAGTACATACATTCATGAACATAATACAAATATAAATAAGAATTGCATAATTAGTCAAATAATAATGCACCATGCTTTAATACAATTTTTTTAGTATCAATACAAATACAACTGTCAATTCATACGATTATGTATGTTATCATACTCTATGTCTTATCTATATCTCTTTCCTTTATTTTCTGTGTTAAGCCTGTACATTTCCTATGGGTGTGGACAACGGGTGCTGTGGACATCTGAAGATATCAAACTGTGGATACTCGAAGGTATCAGACTATGGATACCGAATGTATCAAACTATAGATACTTGAAGGAATCAAACTATAGACAACAGTGGTGTCAAACTGTAGTAGCTACACTGTAACCCTATAGGCATACCTATCTATCCACAACCAAGATAATATGGTAGGCATCATAACATTTCCTTTAGTCATTTGCAAACTTCACAATTCATATATCACTTTCATGTCATAAACAGTATATATGTTTGGAATGCATTATGCTTAATATTTAAATTCCATTGTTCAATCATTCGATTCACACATGACAAGTCTGATTGCATTTAATTTGAAGTGTTTAAAAGGTTTCATGCATATTAAAAAATATTGGGCTAAACGAAAACACTACTATGGTTGTGACAGACTCTCTTTTCATTCATACTGCTATGTGATCCTTCATATGCATATAGAAAAAGTTAGAGCTAGGGTTTGAGGTCTTCTAGATATGTTTTTCCCTTTGTATGTAATTTTGATAGCATTAACAATAAAACCATTTGGAATTCTAAATCATAAGATATAAACAAAATATCACCAGTTGTTCCAAAACAGAGGAAGGATCAGGTTGCCTATTTTGACCTTAATTTTGAAGGTCATAGAGCTAGAATTAAATGAAAGTATCTTTTAGAGATATCTACCCATATATCATAGGTTTGCTATGCAACTCGAATCACACAATTTGAGGTTCTATAAGATTCGTTATGACTCAAAAAACATGACTAACTCAAAGAAGTCTTGGATAGAATTTCCACTACACAATACTTTCTTATCATATTCAACTAATTCTATCTAAAATAACACCAAATAACCATCCCATAACAAGTCCAAATAAACTAAGTGAATTCCCAAACTTGAAAATTGACAAATTGGGTCGTCTATTGCCTTTCCTTCCCTTCATCTTTAGCTTTGGTTGATTCACCACCTTAATTTCCACCTATTCTTACATGAATAATGATGGGAAGAAGAAGATGAAATTGAGAGGAGAAAATCTGAAATTAGAATGTCGTGAACCCCCTCTCTATATCTCCATTCTATAACTTTCAATACCCCAACACATGCTTTTTTATTATTGGTCACACATGCCTTAATCCAATTGGTCCACATATGCCTTAATTTAATTGGTCCATATGTCCTTTTTTGAAAAATTGCATATTGGTCATTTTTCTTCCTTTACTTCCCATATTGACCTACAATCTTATTAATGGAATTCGTTCCTCTATGTCTTAATTTTCTAATGTCATAAATTGCATGCAAATTGGTTAATTATTTCAGGAATTATACCCAAAACACCATAGGTTGTTCGAAAACAGGGGGCAATAGCAATAATGAAACTTCAAGCCAGAATTCAAAGCCTTCGAAGCATAATAAAATTTCAGTTCATTCATGGAAGTTTTAGCTCTATGTCTCTAAATTAATTCCCAATTGGAATTATCCAAATTTGAGCTATAAATACCAAGATATGGACAAATTACCGAGGTATGTTCATGCAAAAATGAACAAATTACCCATTTACCCAAATCATTTACAATAGATACCTTTATGTTAATTTATTTGTTATGTTCACTTCCTGGTGCACCTTAGACATTTTTTCATACTTCTAGGGTATATTTTGGGGCGTTATAGCAAGAGAGATCAGGGGAGAAAAGGAGGAAGGTGAACTGTATATCGCAAATTTTTTGGGTTCGGTCGACAAAATATCAGTTGACCGAAGAGTCATTCGATCGACCAATTGTCAATTGAACAAAGAGTGCGTTCGGTCGACCGACCACCAACTGATTGACCAAACTAAGTTTTCGGTCGATCGACAGGCATTCAGTTGACCGAACTAGGGTTCGGTCAACCGAAGGGGTTAGAAACACTAAAAAAATTTAAAACAAGGCAATGTTTATTCGTAGAAACTCTAATACATATTTCTTTAATAGTTCGGTCGACCAAAGGGTTAGAAACACTGAAAAAATTTCAAACAAGTGTTTATTCGTACAAACTCCAATACATATTTCTTTAATTGATTGGTACTTTTAAAAATTGACGTCATTTCTTTGTTCTTTTCCTTGGTTTAATAATGACAGTCATCCCATTTCGTTCCTTGTAGTACCTTCAAAATGGAATTCAATAAACTTTCAGTACCCATATCATTTTGTGTCCTTGGGTATTAGTGTACCTTTTTTGGTTGAATGAACCTACATTTGAATTTAACTGATCATAGCAAAAGTAGCTAACATGTCCATACCTTTCATAATAAGTGAAAAATAAAGGAGTGAAGGTTCTATATGCATTCCTTGGTTTATAATCACAATAGAATTTTTGAAATTTTTGCTTTGATTGATGTTGAAAAGAATTGTTATGTCTTGAAGTATACATGAATGCATGATGCCTATGTGGATTTGTTGATGTATTTTATGTAATCTTAGGACATTCATCTTCTAAACTCTTACACTTTACAAAAGTAGTTTTACTAGATGATGCATCATTACTATATCCCAAGCCATGCTTATCATTCCTTGTCTTTTTCACACTTAACATAGTTTCAAAATTTTCTTTGCCTTTGGTAAACTTGGATACTATTTCTTTAAGTGATTCTACTTCTTTCTTTAAAGTTATATTTTTCATTCAACAATTCATCAATATCCTTAGACATTGAATCTAGATCTTTTTCTAAGATTATCAATTTCTAATTTGTACTCATCTATTATTTTCATGGATTCTAAGTTTTTTTTTTCATGAAGTACCTTCTTTTTCTTAGCCAAATCACCTACAAACTCAAGCAATTCCTCATATATGTATTCGACTTCAACTTCATCATTTGAGTTAAGGGTACTTACCTTTTCTTGGTCCATGAAATAGATATGTGGTATCTCTTCTTCTTCGAATCCACTAGACTCATCCCATCCCACTTTAAGAGCTTTCTTCTTTAAACTCTTCTTATCTTTCCTTTCTTTCTTTTCTTCCTTCTCGCTTTCTCGGAAAGTGCCCTTTTTCACCATACTCAAAGCATGTTATATTAGAAGTTTTAGAAGAACTTACCTGTTTGAATAGTAGTTTTCCTTCGAATAAGTTTCCTTAGCTCCTTGATGATGAGAAAGATATATTCTTCTTCTTCACTTCCATAAGATGATTCTTTGTTTTCCCTTTCATCCTTCTTTGTTGCCTTAAAGGAAATGTTCTTCCTTTTGGGAGCACTTTCTTCTTCAGCATAATTCAGCACCATTTCGTGTGTGAGACGAGAGCCAATCAACTCTTTGAGTGACATGATATTGAGATCCTTTGCTTCTTATATTGCTGTCACTTTGGGCTCCCAAGACTTTGGTAGAGACCTTAGGATTTTCCTAGCAAGCTCAACATTGGAGTAGGTCTTACCTAGAACCTTTAAAGCACTAACAGTGTTATTGAATCAAGCATACAATTGAGAGATATTTTCATCTTGAGTAATTTTGAATAATTTAAATTGATGTGTAAGCATGCTAATTTTAGTTTCTTTGACCTAATTTGTGCCTTCACATGTGATTTCTAATGTGCGCCAAATATCATAAGCAGATTCACACATGGAAACTATGTTGAATTCTTCTATACTTAGTGCACAAAATAAAACATGCATAGCTCGACTGTTTATAAATACTGATCTCTTTTCTTTAGGATTTAGCTCATTGTTGTCCTTTAGCACTACTTCATTTCTAATCATCTTTAAGGATAAGGTAGTCCTTTGAGATACACATAGCCACAAGTCTACACTTTCACTTCTAAAAAAATGTCTCATTCTATCCTTCCAATAGAAAGAGTTATTACCATCAAAATAAGGTGCTCTATGTTTATTGTGATCTTTTAGACTTTAAGAAGAAAAACTTTGCATTGTATGTACCATATATGATCTTGTCATTGGAATTAATCTACTTGTGAGACCTACTCTGATACCAATTGTTAGGATGGATATGACACTAAGAGGGGGTGAATTAGTGTATAAAAAACTTTCAAACAATTGTGGAAGCTTAAACAGATTTATCTAACCAAGCAATAAGATAATATAAATAAAAAATAAAGGTAGAGAGAGAGAGAAGAGTTTACACTAAGATTTATCCTAGTTCGGAGCTATTTACTTACTCCTAATCTAATCCCCAACTCCACTGTTGATATTTCGTTCTTATAATAACTTGAAAATAATCAATGTCACAAATACATTCCTTCTTCACAGGCTAAAGGAAAACCTTTTACTCATTTCTTTTTTCTAGGCTCATGAATAACCTTACTATCGCTCGATACAATAGAAAGTGCTTTACTTGGTTTCACTTGATAAATGCAAGAGGCTGTGAATGAATGCACAAAAATATTTAATCACCTTTCTAAAAAATACACATACATAATAAAGTACTTAAAACCTTTCATGTAATCAACTTTTGAAAATAAAAGCTTTGTAAAACTTTAAACAATATAATCAAATTAAACACTTTCTGTATATCTACTGTATTATAAACAAAACACCACAAACCTATTTATACATCATAAATTATGATAAATCCGTTAGACAATGTTAATGTTACCATTTGTCCAATAGGTAAAAGAAATCATTGATTTTGACCGTTGTATAATGTTACAATCCTCTATGTACTCTGGAAACTTTGGAACATCTAGTCGACTGAGCTCTTGGTTTGGTCGATCGATAGGCCTTTCTCACTATATTCGGTAGATCGATCCATTTATTAGGTGGACTGATAGGCTCTTGTCAAGTGTTCGGTTGACTGAACAGATCCTTCGGTCGACTAACCTATCTTATTTGGTCGATGGACCTAAGAACTAATCATCCGAATAATTTTATAGATAAATAACCACAACCAAACGAGTCTTTAACTTATCTTCAATAGCTTATGTATATTTTTCTAATTAATTTAAACATGTATCAAGAGGTTTATTTCCATGAAATCAAATTAAAACATATAATACCTCTTGATTATGCACCTATATGCATATTATAAAACATGAATGCATAAACAGTTAAATAAAGCCTCTTGAGAATATCATAATAAAAATAAGTACAGTTTATACTAAAATAAGCCAAAATAAAACTTGTTCTAATCTTCTTCTTCAAACTTCAAGTCTTCGTATGATTCTTCAATTTCTTCTTCAAGACTCTTTTATTGATCAATCCAACCTATCTTTGAAGCATACTTAAAAACAAATACATTAGTGACACATATTTTTTTGTCATTACCAAAATTAGATGGATCCACGCTTGGTTCATCACTCCCTATATATGACTACACTATCATAGGCTTGCAAATTAACCAATTCTTCTCGATATAGATTATATGCTAAAATGGATCAAAAGAACTTCAATTTAGTTTGTAATAGGGTTAGCATTAAGATGGGTCAAAAATGGGTTTGAGGGCTCCTCACATGTATTCATAAAGCACTAAGTATACAAAGGGATAAAGCACTAAGTATACAAAGGGACACAAAATGTACCTCTGAGATATGCATGTAAACATACTAACTACTCAACACTTATTATTTCTATTATATATGATTCTTTTATTTTTTATTATTTCTTTTATTTTCTTTTTTCTTTATTTTTTTATAGTAAAAAGGAAACAAAAAAAACAACTAAATTCAATGTACTATGACTAAAAGTGCTACAAAAATCATATCAGAAAAAAATGTATCCCAAAAGTCCCAAACTAACGCTTACTTATCACTTTTTAGACTTATGAGTAGGTAAGGCTCATAGGGTTTTCAAGTTTTAAAATGGGGGTTGTTAGTCCTAAATGACACCTAAGAGGGGTTGAATTAGGCTCCAAGAATATTTTAAGTAAAAACACAAAAATAAAATCAACAATAATTTGTAGAAGCTAAATAAACAATTATGAAAAAAATAAGATAAAAAGAACTTATAATTATTGAAAATAAGATAAGAAATACAAACGTAAAATAGATTACAACTTACAAACCCTTTTAGGCACAACGATAACCAAATTTTCTTTCTCAAGGCTCAAGAATAACCTCTCTTCTTTTTTCTAAGGCTTAAGAATAACCTCTCAAATCCTTTTTATAGGCTCAAGAATAACCTTACAAATTCTGTTATGGCTCAAGAATAACCTTGTAAAAAACACACAAAATATATTTATATCTCTCACAAACTTAGATAAGAACTCGTAAGCAACACTTATATCACGTCTCTGTATCAATTCCTGCTAACTTCCCTTCCTTATTCTCTATTTATAGTGTAAATAACGATGAATTTATTCATTGGTGAATATGATAATTAATTTCTTTTGGACCGTTGGATCACTCTTGTTACCATTATGCAAATCTTCTATCCGTTGAGCAATATGACCATTGTGATTAATCTGCTCCAAAATCTTCTTTGTTCAGTCGACCGATAGGCCAAGCTTGGTCAACTGGTCTTCTAAACTTGTTCATTCTATCAAATGATAGATATCATTTGATCGACCAATTTTCATTTGGTCAACCGGTTTTTATTTGGTCAGCTGATCTTCTTAAAGCGTTCATTCGATCAACTGATCTTCCTTCAGTTGGTCGATGCTCCCTTCAACACTGTTGTTAAGTCAATCGATCTGTATTCGGTCAATCGGTCCTCCCTTTATCTGGACAATTAAACATTTTTGCTTAAATGCTCCAATGAACATATCCTTATAGACACTTAAAAAAGAATATCAATAGCAAAGATGTTTTGTCATCATCAAAATAAGGTGGAACCTCCTTTGGTTCAACAATCTCCCCCTTTTTAGTGATGGCAAAACTATGTGATATTAAAACAAATATAAACTCCCGATAAATTACACAAGAGTTGGAAGACTTCATAAAAAAATATGTAAAAGCTTCCCCTAACTTCATGCATACGATTAAAAAAATATTTAATTGACATATCTCTCCCACTTTTTTGAATCAACACAAAAGGTCATAGGGAATGCCCATCAATCATACCAATTTCTAGTATAATTGTTAAAAAATGATCTTCGCATAAAGTTTTAGTAAAAGTATCCACTAATTGATGCAATGTATGAACAAAATTAAATTTAATATCTCCATTTTGCACTTCATCACGAATAAAATGATACTGAATTTCTATATGCTTAGTCCTAGAATGTTGTATGGGATTTTTAGTCCAACAAATCATACTAGTATTGTCACACCAAATAGAAATTCTATCAAGACGTAAACCAAAATCCCTAAGTTGTTATCTAAGCCACAATTCTTGAGTGCAACAATTACCGACGACTATATATTCAACTTTCATCGTAAGCAAAGCAATAGAATTTTGTTTTCTACAAAACCATGAAACTAATGCATATTTTTAAAAATGGCATGTAGTGGATGTACTTTTCCTTTCTAATAGACTATCCGCATAATTAGCATCAGAATATCCAACCAAGTCTAAAGATGCATTTCTAGGATACCGTAGTCCTAAATTTAAAGTACCAAACAAATATCTCAAAATACATTTAACAGCTAAAAAATGAGATTCTTTAGGAGAATATTGAAAACATGTACACAAACAAACACTAAACATAATATCTAGACAACTAGTAGTTAAATACAGTAAACTTGCAATCATACCATGAAAGAGTTTTACATTGACCTCTTTTCCATCTTCATCTTTATTTAACTTGGTAGATGTGCTCATGGGAGTGCCTAAGGACTTTATTTGATCCATTTCAAACCACTTTAGAAGCTCTTGTGTATACTTTGATTGGTTTGTGAAGATAACATCCTTCATTTACTTGATTTGGAGTCCGAGGAAGAAATGTAATTATCCTTTTATGCTTATTTTGACCTCCATATGCATACACTTAGCAAATTTCTCACATATACATTCATTACTACCACAAAAAATAATATCATTAATATAGATTTGAACAATTAATCAAGCACTTTGATCTTTCTTAACAAATAAGGTGGTGT
>JAOXYD010000005.1:24052138-24071027 GCA_028565735.1 Pinacopodium congolense
TAAATAATATCATATAAGAATTAAATAAAAATAAAAATAATAGATTTAACATATTAAAAAATAAAAAAAAAATAAAAATATGTTGGAAGAGTGGAGTTGAATAAAAATTAAAAAAAAAGTGAAGAAGGATAAATTGACCTGGGTTGGGTTGAAACGGGTCAGATCGCAAATTAAACCTAATCGAACTGGTTAAATTCTACGAGAACCCGCAAGCTCAACGATAGCATAGGCTTGTCGTGTTACACGAGTTACAGAATTGCCTAGAAATTCCGTGTCTCCCTCTGCATAACTATTTACTCATACTTCCTGTTAAACGACAATGGACAACTATTTTCTCATACTCTTGAAACTAAGTATAAGTCTGCGTGATTGATTGGAAAGCGAAAGAGTAGAGAGTGTAGCAGAAGAAGAGACTCCATTGACAAGAGGTGTGAAATTTATTCTATCAATTTATTTCCTGTGAAACCAATACCAGTAACAACGGAAATCGAAATAAAGATACAATATCTCACAATTACAACCAAATTTCAATATCATCAATTGAGTAAACATAACTATTTGGATTTCAAAACCTTGAAGCCACATCCCACTCAGCTTCTTATATCCTCTCTATAACAAATCCTGAAGCAACACAAAGTCCCTTTGCAGTTTCTTGCACTATTAACAAGAGAAAGAGAAACTATCGTCGTTGAAGTAATGCACTCGAACGTTTTGTTCAATGTAAAAGAATCGACTTTCTTCAGCAGTTTTTATACAAAGGATACACAGCACAAGACTCCACTATATGAACACCGCAAACCCAGACGGTGAAGCAGCAAATGGCCAGAGTGTTGGTCGAGGAATTGTCAAGACAACATCGTTAACTGTTACTCGTCAAGATTCCCATCAAGAGTGTGGAACAATGGTGCCCACATATCCGAACCCCACGATGAAAAAAGCAATTGACTGCGCAAATAGGTATAGGAAGTAATGGTTTTTCCCAAAGGCAAGATCATAACAACCGCAAAAGAAGAGGAAAGCTCCAGTTCCAAGCTCTAACAAATGGAGTCTGTAATATTCATGACAGGAAGGTAATATTTAAGTGATGATAGACTCAACTGAGTTTATGTACGTATTAAAAGTTCTGGGCATCACTGAAAAAAGATCCATGGATTACCTTTCTCCGAACCTGAATCGAGGTCTCCTAGGTGCTTTTGTGGTTTTAATCTTGAGAGCATCGCCCAGTTTCTCTGTAACAATCCACTCATTGACTCTGCCACCCTCTAGCAAGCCAATGAAAGTAGCCTTAGTTCTATGGAGGGACGTTACATTCTCGAACAGGATCCAGAAAATCATCAAATGAAGTGATCTGCCAAGACCAATTCTTGGAAATTTCATCAATTTGAACCGATTATAGCCTCAAAAAGGATCAATCAAATGACATAAGAGCTTAAAGACTAAACAAAGAGGTGTAATTAAATCTTGATTTCGAAATTTTAAAAATAAAAAGACCTTGGTGTTCCCACAGCATTGAGAATTGTAATGATGGAAGGAATGTAAACAGAGCCCCACTTAGGAACATCAACTTCAGGCACCAAAACAGTTGCAGGCATCACAATGCAGTAGAATATAAATGTAACAATGTGGGCTACGATCTTCCTGACAAAAAAGAAGCTGTAGATCACGTGTACCTTCTTCCACAAAGTCACTTTCTGCAAGAGAAAAAAAGATGTCAGTTTTCATTTTATGTTTCGAATTTTATCCCAAGAATTGGAAATGTGGTAGAAACAGAAACCTTATTTTTCACGATCTCCATTAACATTTTCCTGAAAAGGTTGGCAGGACCACAGGACCAACGATGCTGTTGATATCTGTAGGCCTTCAATGTACTTGGCAATTCATTTTTCACCTGTTGCAGTGATACGTTAACACAACAATCTTACAAAAATCAATTAACAGAACATGAGCTCGTCAGGCTTGTAACTAATGAGTATTGCTTCTCTGCTGAATTACTTAGCAGAGTTATACCTTTGGAGAAGCTCACCAAGCAAGTAATTAAGGACCTAAGGACCTTGACATGCGTCCATCTGATTAGAATAGATTACCTTGAGACTACCAATGTACACAAATTTCCATCCTTTCAAGGTAGCTCTGACTGCTAGGTCCATATCTTCCACTGTGGTCCTATCCTTCCACCCGCCTGCTTCGTTTAGTGCAGCAATTCTCCATACACCTGCTGTCCCTGTATACATAATAACAATAATGACCTCTGTTAGCATGGATAGATTTTATCCAACCAAGTTTAATCAATTAACTTGATTGACAAGTCACAAGATCTTTTCTTTGCGTTAGCAAGTCCTTAGTTCTTGTGTGAATTGGGGATTTACCGTTGAAGCCAAAAAAGGCATATGTGGAGGAACCCACTTCTTGTTCGACTGTGAAATGGTAATCCAAAGACATTTCTTGCATTCTTGTCATCAAGCACTCATCAGAATTTACTGCAAAACGACTGCCACGTCACCAAACAAGGCTGGCAACAATTTCACAACCCATGAAACATAATGCACATCAGATATCATTTGTCGGTTAATGGAGGTCGACAGTGACAGGGGTCAATAGGACCATCCATTAAGGGAGCACATGCAATTGCCGGGAATATTAGGCGGAGAAAGAGTTTCGTTTGCAAAACATACAAATATACCCTTCAAGATTTTCTTTAATGGCGGATCCAACCATGTCCCAAAAATCCAGCTTTCATCATTTATGGCCATGGCCACTGGAGTAGATCGGCCAAATTTGCGACACTTCCCTTACCAGCTCATTTTGGAGGGACAATTCAACAGCTTTTTCAGATAAAAGCGAATGGCCTTTTGCCGTATGGTTTCTTTCTAAGCCATTGCATATGTTTCAATATCTCCATGCTTTTCTCATTCGTGTGATTCAAATTACAAAACAAAAGAACTTACCAGCATACAATTATTTCCATAAAGAAGACGCAATCAAACAAAAAATGACATAAGATGTTTGGCATTTCAATTTGAATCAAAAAGAAAGTTTTGAATCTTTTAAAACATTAAAAAAAATGAATTCTTCAAACTTTTGACTAGTACACTTAGGCTTATTAGTTTAGGACTTCTTTAGTTTCACTTTGATTTTCGGTTTTTATTTCTTATTTTTTTAAATATAAAAATTAATAAATAAAACATATTAATACAGTATAAAAATCGGAAAAGAAAACACAATAATCAATACAAAAATAAAACAATCACAACAAAAAATCAAAACTCACAATCCAACTAAACATACCTTACATTTTTTTTGTTTTAGTTTTTTAAACATAAAAATCGAAAAAATATCATAAAAATCAAAATAAAAATACATTATCACAACACAAAAATAAAGAAACTCAACACAAAAATTTATAAAAATATAAAAAATTTTAATATAAAAATTATAACTAAAAATTACAACTAAAAATCAATCGAATGACTCCTTAATTTTTTTTTTTGTTATTGAATTAATTTCAAATTTGATCCTATCTTTCCTTTATATGCTAATACATTTTAGATTTAATGTATTAGCATGTAAAGGAAAGTCAAGGATGAACTTAGACATGTCTCCAACATTAAATCACTTAAGACTGAATTATTATATAAATAGCACAGATCAGACATGTCTATAGCAGTACTTTAAAAAAATCTCATATACAGACAGAAGTTGACACCTAAACATTTTTTTTTGGCAATTACAAATTGCGATTGACGTAGGATGGGTGATATTTAACTGGTCCACAATAGTCCACCCAAATAAATGCAGCAAATCAAGAATACCAACAAGAAGTCACCTCCATCTTTTTATATGATTCGCTCAGTTTTTGGTGGTAGTTTAGCAAGTGGGTCCATAGTAATACAACGCAGCCGATAATGTCACACGTGTTCATTAAGGAAGCGGCCAGCTAGGGTTGGACCCTGATGATCCACTACTAAAAAAAAAAATTTTTTAAAGAAAGAAAACAGACCCACCGACAGTTTTCTTGAGAGTAACGAAGAGTAATTAAGGTTAGAGTGAGAAGTACCGAATTTCCAGCGAGCCTGAACCAAGGCCAATTCAGGGTTGTGGGCAAGGAAGGGAACGGTGCGCCAGAGGAAATCGGGCTCAGGCTGGAAATCTGCGTCGAAAATGGCTACGTAGGCACATTGTCTCGCGTAGCTTTTTTTCATGCCTTCTTTAAGAGCCCCGGCTTTGTAACCATTTCTGTTATCTCTTACCTCGTACTTTATGTTTATACCTTTGCTTGCCCATCTTTGACACTCTAGATCCACCATGTCCTGCATTGTTCAATTTCCATTTGTTTATTAAACGTAGCTAGAAATTGGGTTTTGGTCAAAAGCGTTGTTTGTTGTCTTCTTCTTCTTCTTCTTCTGCAAGACCATTAAATATTGGGATTGAAATTGTCATTAAATGAGATTGTACCTTGATGGTTGGGTCCGTTGAATCGTCAAGGACTTGAATTATGATGCGGTCAGAGGGCCATGAGAGACCACATGCAGCTCCGATGGAGAATTGATAAACCTGAACGACGAACATGGATTTAGAAGCAAACTATATAAGTGTTCAGACTTAAAAGGCACTTGAATAAAGCATAAAACAACAACATGGCTTTGCAAAGATGAGAGCGGACAGAGCAAAGAAAAGGGACCTCTCGTTCGTTGTACATTGGGATTTGAACAAGAACCATAGGATAAGCAGAGTTCCCCAACTCCACATCGTCTTTTATAGGCTCCCACTTGTAACGCTTCTCTGGTTTTCGACCCAAAAGCTTCACTAACACAATGACAACCCCCATGTACACCCTTTCCAAGAAAAGCATCAGAGACAGGATCAAACAAATACCAACAGCAAGCCTCAGTAGAGGCACAATCAATGGCGCTTTGATCTGATCCCAAATGATATAGAACTGCATAGCTATGTCATCTCTAGCTCCCTGAAAAGCGTCGGGGATCGCAGTTGTTGACGTAAGCCGATCCATTAATGTCTATTTCTTTATGGTACGAAAGAAAACAGGGCAAAGACAGACGAGATACAAATGGGAAGCAAGAAGCAACACACTAGATTTAAATGGGATTTAAAGAATCTCCTTTGAGAAAAGAGCAAGAATGCTTCTCTTTTGGCTTAATGGTTTTGCTTCTGCTGCACGCAAAACCATAACGCAGAGCTGTAATGTCAGTCCTTTGCCTCCCAAACCTAACACACTACTGTAACATACACACTGTGAATAAAAAAGATGAAAACTTTGAAGAAGAAAGACACCCTATGGATCTCTCTCAATGTATCAAAATTTCTTGTAGATTACAAAGCCAACCTCAAGCAATGCGAGGTTGATGAAACAAAACTACTTAACCACTCTTAGTAATCCCCTTTCTTTCTTGTATGATTGTTTTGTAGCAAAGAATGAAATTACTTTTGCTTCTGTGACCAGAGAGCAAAGCAGAGGCAAAAAGAAAGCAAACTACTAACTTGTGAAACAAAGAAAATGTAATGAAGACCTTATAGAAAATGAGAGATGATGATGCCTTTTTATAGTCCCTGTCTCAAATATTTCTTAATTTTTCTCTCTTAATGTCTTATTCATATAATTTTTTCCCCTTCTCCTTGGGAACAGTTAGAACGCCGTCTCCTAAAGATGCGTACACCAAAAATACGTCAATAAACGGCGGCCGGTATCCGATGGCTGACATGAAATACGGGCCGATATTGTGGGTCCCACTGTCTTGTCTTTGTATGTCCTGCAACTAATTCAATTTATTATCGTAATTATTGAACTTTATAAGGATCTCCCCAGTCTACTTGGCAAAGTAATCATTTAATACTCGGGCCCCTTAATTTATTTAGTGTACAATTGCAGTCTGATACATAGCAACAATTAATGCCGTTCATTCAAGCAGTATTAAATTTATACACAAGTATTTTATCTTCCTTAATTTAATGGAACTTCACTTAATTCATTTTCTAAGACGTTGTCAAATGTCAAGTAATTATATAATATAATATTAGGTAGCATGCGAATTTTATTGATTATCAGTCTTTTACACATTGATTATTCTTTTCAATTTTTAGTTTTAATTAAAACTCACATTAAGATAGTGTTCATAATTAAATAATTTTAAAAATCAAATGAAAAATATTAAGAATTTTTCTATCGTATATTTGTTCTTAAATAAACTATCGTATTTGGATAATATAATGCTTTTTTGTGGAAATTTCAATAATATAATGTTCAATTGTTCAAGGATACAAATAGAGTTGAATTAAACATTCACAAATTATTAGCATATTTTCAATTTACTTCTTATAAAAGTTAGTATTTTTTTATCTTGACTGTTTAAAATTCATATTAACATGGTGTTTAGAACTAAATTATCTTAAGATATGTTAGCAATTGAAATGATTTATATTATAAATGAATTATCACGTTTGAAACAACATATTTAATGACATGAAAGAATATAGCTAGACTAGAATTGAAAATTTGTAAATTCTTAATATACCCTCATCCCCTCTTATAAAAAATAATAATTAAAATTGTTAATTGTTAATTGTTAATTTAGTTTCCTATAATTTATAAATTAAAAAATATATTTGCAAATTCCACTTTTTTTTTAAGGAATTAGGAAAACCTATATGAATTCTACATGATTGAAGTTTAAGAGATCAGAATCCCAAAGAGAGAGAGAGAGAGAGGGTTTACATATAAATTCAAAAAAATATGTGAAATTTAATTAATCCAAAAATACTCTAAACTCAACATTTGACTGCACCATTCAAGTATAGTTTAGCATATTTTGTAAGAAATTTTCATGTCAAGAAATCAAATGTAGTTTAACACCTTTTCCTATATGTGAATTGAAATTATAAATTCACATTGTAACTCTCTTCAATAAAAAAAAAATTCTTATAAAATTAAAACAGTAACTAGATTCAAGACTTTAATTGGAGTGAAGTTTAAAAATCGTGCATAGTGTTAAAAATGTTAAACGCCTTTTTTTAACTTCAAGAAAAATCAGAACATTATGGAAATTATAATAAAAAAACACAAAAAGTGAGATTTCTTTTGTGGTTTTAGTTTTTAATTTTTTTTAAATACAAAATTTAACACATTAATATAGCATAAAAATCGAGAAAGACAACACAAAAATGTATAAAAATATATATAATTTAATGCAAAAATATAAAAATCACAGTTAAATATTACAACTAAAAGCTTAAGGAAAAAGGTACAATTTACCCCCTAAAAATTTTTAAAAGGTTTAAATTACTCCTTAACGTTTTTAAAAGTATCACTCTACCTCTTAACCTTTGTAAAATGGTATAATTTATTCCTTAACATTTACAAAATGATATAAATTACCCCTTTAATATTAATTTCATTAAAGATTTTATTAATTACTTTCTTAATAATTAGTTAATGTTTTATTTATAAAATATTGATAAAATTAACATTTATCTTATAAATTTTTAACGGAGTTAGTATTAAGAGGGTAAATTGTATTGTTTTATAAACGTTATGGACTAATATGTATTATTTTGTAATGTTATGAGATAAATTACATTATTTTACAAAAAATAAAAGATAAAATAATACTTTCAAAAATATCAAAAATTAAATTAAATTAAATATTAAAGGGTAAATTATAACTTTTGTAAACACGACTTAAGGATAAACAAAGTAGCCACTTTCGAGTTCCAACAAGCAAATTTCAGAAAGGGAGTTACTGTATCACCTATATTTGTTTGCTAAAACGCGGGAGGTGTGCATGGAGTTGCGGCTTCGAAAACAGAGAAAGTTTGCAAGAAACTTAAAAAATCGAGTCTCTTTTAATTCTCTCTAATCATGAACTAGTTATGTTGTTTTTATAATAATTCCACAAGTTACATAGAAATATATAGGTATTAACGACTTACTTGGTGATAAAAATAGATGCCAAAAGTAAATATATTATAAAGATAGAGAGGTGTCTGAGATAAATTCCTTGTTTTACATTGTACTTGTGAATGCTCAATTATTTAGAACCGTGTATTCATTTACATGATTCACATGAGATCTCAACAATTGAATGGCTCATAGTGATTCTATTACATTTGAAATTATTGAAGAAGTATTTAATGAAAAATCAATGATCTTATCTCAATTGTATGATTCCTAATTTTGAGCACACGTGTTCATAACATGTATTTCTTGTACTTAAAATTCAAAATTAGAAAAAAAAAAGTCTATTTAACTCCTAGTGCACAATTAACTCTAAGACTTAAAAAAATCTCTAAATTGTTTAAATATATCTTCCAACTTTGACCAAGGTACACACTTACCTATAAAATTAATATTTTAAGTTTATTAAATTTAATCTCACTTATAAAATTAATATTTTAAGTTTATTAATTTTAATTTCACTTCATGAACAAATAGAATTCATTGTATAAATTAAGTAACTTTATATTTTTTTTAAGGTAAGTAAAATTTTGTATATCAAGTATTTTAATAAAAAATATTATGATGATATATTCTTATAACAAAAAAATTATTTTTTAGGATAAGTTGGCATATATTGCATATTTTTTGTTTTAAATGTAAATTGAACCTACATAAAATGAATGAATTACAATGCAAGTTAACTAACAATTGTACATGAGAGTTGATTTGTGATATATGAATTGGCCTTAATTTATACGTATATTATGATTTTATCAATAAAAAACAATAAGGTTAAATGAAATTTTCATATCAAAATTTACATATAAAAGTACAATAAAATAATAATAATTAATTGATACACATCTAATATTAGCATTTAAAAAATATTAATCATGATAAAATTGTAAATAATTGAGGGATTATTAATTTTTGAACTATTAATTAATATAAGAATATTTATATATATTTCATTATATTGCATTGAGTATAAAACAAAAATATTTTTATATTATATTTCACACTTTATGCAAGTATCTTGATACATAGTTATATGCTAGAATCACTAACATTTAGAATCATATCATAGTATCTATTACAATTATGATATCATATCTGCTACAAATTCATATAATCAAGGACAGATTTCTAGAATCATGATTTATAACACTTGCTCTTAAGTTGAAGTATAGATGTTAATCATACCTAACTTATTACAAATATAATTAGCTTGTACTCCTTTTAAGGCCTTTGTAAAGATATTTACAAGTTGTTTACAACTTTTAATGTATCTCGTAAAGATTATGTTTTGTTACACTTTTTTAACAAATAAAGTGATAGTCTACCTCAATATATTTAGTTCGTTAATAGAACATGGAATTAGAAGTGTTATGTACAACAACAACAACTTGATTATTATACCAAAACCTTGTTAAAATTGAGGACTTAAAGACCGATTTCTTTTAGAAGTTGATATATCCAAATTATTTCAAATATTGATTCTGTCATAACTCAGTATTTAGAATTTGCACTAGATTTGGATATAACATACGGCATCTTACCTTTTCACGACACCAAATTTTCTCCAACAAACACATAATAGCCTATAATGAAATTTTTTTATCAATTTTAAATTTTTTTCTATCAATGTATGAGAAACATTTGATATGATTGTGCCCATGAATTTTATATAATATTTTTCGATCAGTAAGGTAGCTCAATAATATATGGTTAGAAAAGAAATAAAGTTACATCAACACATCTAGATGTTGCATATTATAACCCGTACTGTAAGTTAGTTAGTTTACTTTTTCAACCATTTTCCAATATTTTGCAGGTCTTTAAATTTTCAATTACACAGAGTTATAATTTAGGAATAATTGAAGTACTGCTAACTAGAGAGAGGATGATGACAGCGGGCTGATTTATTGTTTCTGATTGGTCACATACTTAAAAGGGTGCATGACACGCTCCATGTCAAGTGTCAAGCTAAAAAATTTCAGATAACACTATTAGATAAATTAGAGATCTATTTGAAAGGAAAGGTCAGGAACAAATAGGCACTGATTAAAAGCTATTGGACCTATATATAGATTTTTTTTCTTAAAATTATTTTAAGTTGCAATTAGTGTATTAATTTATTACTTCTATTTATTATTACTTTGGAAAAACAAGGTCATCATATTCATGAATCATCTAATTATCTAGCCATGCATGAGATGGATTATTTCAATTCAGTATACGGAATACACAAAGGTGGAAAATCTCTATATAAGTACAAAAATCACTAACCTAGAACTATTTTTCTTGCAATTGGCACGAGGATACTGATTTTTTTTTTTTACAAATTTGTACTTTGGAAAAAAAAAAAGGAGAAAGGAGTTAAAGTTTGTATTAATGGTACCATAAGCGGTGGAAATATTATATCATTTTTCGTTATGCTTTTTTTTTGGTTGATGGGAAAATATATACATAAATATCCCAGTTCATGCATCACTAGTTATGATATTATTGAAAGGAGAAGATCTCTTATCTTCCTACTAACAAATTAAATTATGATTAGCTATCTCTGTATTGTATTAAAAATAGTTACGTATCCATAAATCTCTTTCCACTACACATCATGTGAATCGTACATACTAAATTATGTGTCTTAATGTTATCAAATCAAACTCCTATAATCTCCTCATACGTTATAAGATTAAAAAAGTGGCATTCAGATTTCAGTGCTTTTGATGATTTCCTTCGGGAACGACGTTAGCTCCCCGCTTCCTTCCCAAGGCCGAGAATAAGACTAGAAAAGGCTTGTATATTTTGAGCCAATAATCTGTGGCTTAGGCTGCATTAAAGAAGAAGAAGAACCTAATTAGAAAAGAATTAACAAAAAGAATAAAACAGAATAGAATAATATTCACATAAAAGGGAAACAGTAGTCACAGCTGGAGATACAAAATAAGACTAAAATAAGGATCACAGTTTATGTAATTGTTTTAGTATTTAATTTGAACAATATTAATTGAATTAAATAAAAATAATTAATTAGATAAATGATTCATAAAGATAAATATTTATCTTGAAAAAAATGTGATCATATTAATTTAAGCGGACATGTTATCGTAAAATTAGTTGTTTTTTTTGCGAGCGAACAAGCACAAAACTATAAAAATAATAATTTCTAACTACACCTCATTATGCAATAAAGGGCAAGATAGAGTCGAACCACAAAGAACTAGTAGCTATTGCTATTTCAAATATTGTAAATAAAGGAAAACAAGAACCCCTGAAGCGATGAGAATTAAAGAAGCCAAGTTGCAACAAAAACAGTTAAAAAGAAAACACAATGCAAAAGATGATAAACTAGTAGCACTATCAAAGAAATGGGTTAAAGGTATCGTCGGGATTTGGGACACTCTTTGATCCTCGAACCTAGATAGAAGTTTCTTTAGCTAAGGTGCAAGGCTATGGGTTTGATGAAGCTCTCAAACCTTCAGTTCCTCAAAAGTAGATGAATATAACAAAGTCTAGAAACACTCCTAACTTTGTTATAACCTCAAATAAGATCTCTAAATTTAATATAGAAGAAGCATTAGGTAATAAAGAATGACTAACATAGGTCACTAACTCATAAGCTGAGAAAGTATAACCTAAATGATTGAAACCCTAGAATATTTAGCTAAGTTTATTATAAATCCAACTAGTCTATTGCCACTTTCTGGAATTGTTATGGACTATTACGTATCACATGCTCAGCCTTACCTTTTAGATTAGAAAACTACCTAAAGGGTTATCAAGTCTATAAGTAATCTCTAATCCTTGACATTAAACCCAGGTTTCTATCCAACTAAAGTTTAAAGCATCAAATTAAAAATGACTCAATTACATTCTCACAAATAATTGTCCATTATCCCTAAAATACCTTCAAACCTTTAAGAAACTAGCCACACATACTTATATTAACCAAATAAACATTAAATAGGCAAAACCCATACTTATTTTAAGGAAATCAAGGCTGGAAAATTCATAACTAGTAAAGAAAACCAAGATTCAAAACTTAATCTAATGCAAACTTAAACTAATTACACTAATAATCAACTAATTAAAACTTAATTTATAAAAATCAAAACTAATAACGTCTAGAAAAAAATTCCACCACAATAGGAGTAGTGTACAACTAAAATTAAACCCTTTACAACCTAATAAATGCATAAATCAACATCTAATAAAAATCAAGAACTAAGAGAAAAAAGGAGATAATCCATCCAAAAACTAAAAACTAATAAAAATCAAAACTGAAATAGCCATCATATAAGTTTAAATGGCTGAAATCACAACTGGAACAGAAAAGTAAAATAGTCCATTGGATTAAAACCAAACATTCACTTTGTTCATGAAGTTCAAACCCAAAATTCATCAAATAACTCATTTAAACATACTAAAGTATCAAAATATGAAAATACATGATTAAAAACAGCCAACAGTTGTAAATGAAGGGCAATACTATCTAGAGCTATTGGATGAACAGATTAAAATCATAGTAGAATCAAAATCTAACCTAAAGTTCCAAGAGAATGAAGATAAATGCAAGAAAAATGGAATAATTTGAGAAAAATGCGTAAATCTGTGTGTTCTTTGGTAGTATGAAGGCTCCTCTCCTCTATTCTTCCCTTTTATACCCTTTCCAATTAGGGTAATCTGAGGTTTTGTGAAAAGACCCTTATATCCCTACCTTTTTCATTATCATGTACCAATATGATGATCTAGGAGCCCGCCCCATTGGTCTTGTTTTTGAAGGTACACAGTGGTCCATGTAGACCACTGTATACGTCTCTTTAGCTCATCGTATATATCTCTGGGTAGCAAACCTCTATCTAATTTTTGGTTTAACTCTCTCTAAAACATCATGCTTTAATCCCAAAACTTGTGCTAAGAGATTAAACTCATCATTAAATAAAATATAACACAAATTGAGGACTTTTATATAAAAAATAGGGATGAATCCAATTCATATTACATATTAAAGTATAACAAAATTCACCCCTATCAGTACACTAAGAAGATTGAGTGAAACAATTAAGGATGAAATAAAGGCAAAAGTTTCATCTAAACCCTAATGATTTTGCCTATCTATAAGTTAGACCGTAACATTTTAAAAGGTTAAAAGCTAAACATAATGTTTGAAAAATTTTCACAAAAAAAATTAATGTTTTAATAACATTTTAAAACTCTTATCCCAACCTCCATTAAAATTGTTTGCCATATGACATATTTTTGTTTGTCAAAAATTTGGGTCATCCTTATACTGCCATTTGGACTTCACCTAAAAATTTGACCTGAAATACTATAACCTTCAAGTAGGTTATGCTTTAAAAATTTACACCTTACAGGGATAACTCAGTTGGCAAAAAATTGACCTAAAAATCTTAAAGTCACGTGTTAGGATCACTTCAACTATAATTATGTTACTTTTTTATTACCTTCAAGTGAACCCATTTTCTTTATCCTAAAATCAAAATAGCATCATTTTAACTCCTCCTCCAATTCTTGTCTTTTCCTCTCTCCCTTTAAGTCTATTATTCTTGAAAATAAATACTCTTTGCAACAAGCACTTCACTAGAATCACCCTTAACACCAAAATCTCCTATTGTCATTAAAACCAAACTTCCTATTATCTAATTTCATGCTTTCAATCTTGAAAAACGTACAAGTCCCATAAACACTTAATGGGTTATTCAACTAGCTAGATGAAGATCCAAGTTTGTGAAGCAAATGTTTTGTCCCTATATGGCACCTAAGAGGGGAGTGAATTAGGTTCTTAAAGATTTCTTCTATGTTATTAAATCTAAGTCTTTCACAAATTTAAGTAAAAGAGAAAGCTAAACAATTCTTAATTAATTGAATTAAACAGTAAATAAAAAATGTAATATAAATACATAAAAATTAAAGAGAAAATGGAAGAAGAGACACAACAGATTTATTCTGGTACAGAGCAGTCCACTTGCCCTACATCCAGTTCCCAACACCACTATTGAGATTTTTGTTCTTATTGCCATCAACAATAATACACAATTCAGAATACAATCCTTTTTCAAGGCTCTAGGATAATCTTTCACTCTCCCTTTTCTAAGGCTTAGGAATAACCTCACAACACTCCCTTTTCTAAGGCTAAAGGAGAACCTCACAACTCTCCATTTTCTAAGGCTCAAAGAGAACCTCACAACACTCCCTTTTCTAAGGTTAAAACCTCAAAATACTTTTTTTTAAGACTTAAGAATAACCTTTACATGAATTTCACTCTTAATCAACCTCACCCAAACTCTCTTACAAAATTTCACTCAATTAACTCATCAAAGTGTTTAGGGGCTCACAAAATATAAGAATGAATGCACTACTAAAATAACACAATTTCATCAGAAACTCCTAAACATACTTAATAAAATTTAATCTCAATTTATAAACACTTTCAACACTTCTTCAATACATAAACAACATAAAACTAGGGTAACTGAACTCACTTTGAAAAGTTCAACTTGGAACTTGGATGAGAATTAGCCCTTACTTCTTTTGTCAGAGACAAATCACAGGATTCCTTGGGCAACAAGGAAAGGGGAGTCTTAGAACCACCAGTTTTAGAGCTGGCCATTGAAAGGAGTCTTAATCATGCCTTCGGCATTCAATACCTATCTCGCATTCCCTTGCCTCCTGACCCATTAGCCTTTGTCCCATACCCCAAGTCATGGCATCAGTTCCCAAGACTCAAAGTCATATAAGAATAGAAGCATTTCTAATAGAATAACGTTAAATGAAGAGGACATACCTACTTATACTCATTCCAAGGTAAAATAGTAGTTGCTCCAACGTTCATATTCATTAAATTATTTTACCGTTGCAAAGTAGCTGTTACTCAATGTTCACTGTAGATTCACTTCATTCGATCTACCTAACCTCTATTATCGGTCGATCGATCTCCTAATTATCATCATTTGGTTGGCCGAATCATGTTATCGGTTAGGTAGGCTCCTAAATCCATCCAAACTTAACCAAAAATAATTCATAACCCAATCTAACATATTTTAACACGACCCAAAGTCATTCATCTTACCAAATTACCTTAGTACATTAATCTAACCAATTTCATTCACTTCATTCCTTGTAACCACATATTCAATCGATTCATACTTCATCAAACCAATTCAAACAATTCAAGACTTTATAAGTCATACCACCTTAATCAAGTTGTCAATTCATTTACTTAAACCATTTACTCATTTATTCAACCAAGAACTAATTCAATCATCACACATACTCATGAAATATGATGCATGCATTCATTCATCTATCAAGAGGTTTTTCATACACATCAAACACATATAATGCCTCTTGATTATATAACCTATATGCAAATACTAAACATGAATGTAATGTGCATGAGTGAGCCCTTTCAACACTATGGTAATACTAAAGATAAGACCTCCATATTCACTCAAAACCTATCAAATTCTACTCTTGAGCTTGATCTTCTATCTTTAATCTTTAAGCTCAATTCCAAATATCTTCTTTCATGAACTCAATCTTCAATCAATTCCATATACTTCATAAACTCTAAGTAAGGGCTTCTCATTCATGCACTTCACGTCTTCACCAAAATCTTGTTTTCATCAAACCTATCTTAAGAAACACAACCAAATTCCATAAACAAATTAGTAAAAACACTTTGTCATCATCTAAACAATGGTGGAACCAACCCTTGGTTTAACAATATCCCCTTTTTTTATGATGACAAAACCATGTGATAATAGAAGCATATAACAAACAAATCAAATCACTCAAACATGTAATCATCACAAAACTTGCAACTCCTTTCTAATATCACTTCTATCATTCTCTCCCTTTTTATAATCATCAAAAAGTACACAACCAATTACAAAAATGTGTAAAACTTGATTATGACTATACAACTAGTCACAAATACATATAATATCTATCATTCTCCCACTTTTTATAAAAATTTGATACCAATAAGTACAAAGCATTTCAACACGCTAAACTAATCCTCTCCTAAACATATATTTCAAACTAATGCACCCACTTATTAAAACATGCCAAGATATCCTTCAAAATACCATAACACACGTATTCAAAAAAGGGAAAAAAAACAGCCAAATCTTATTTAAAAGGTCTACAATCAAATAATCATCAATATAAATACCGTTTGTTGTTAAAAAGTGATTAAATTGAAAAATCACACACTTGAAACGAAATATACCAAAAAGTAGACTTGTCTATACCAATTGTTGTAAAACATAATACCAAATGCTAGAGGACAAAAACTTGATACCAATTATTGGAAAATAAAAAACTTGATACTAATTATTCTTGTCATTCGAAACCAATTTTTTCAAAATAAGATATCACTTGTTTACAAACATAATAAATTGTTGAAAACAACTTGTTGATACCAATTATAATAAAAATAATGTAAGTCAATTAATGATATGATCAATTACAACAAGATAAGGGCTATAATATTGATTGTTAATAATATCCAAAACAAAAAAAAAACATTAACAAGAAGCAACAACACATAATTAAAAACAAGGTACTAACAAAAAAATCAATAACATTGCAATGAAATATACAACATTTAAACAATTTAAAGATACCAATTAAAGTTACTTTATACTTAAGACCAATTATTTTTTAAAAAATATCTTAAGAGTCTCAAATCATCAATACTCTACCAATGACTCCCCCCAAATTCATGAAATCTAATTATTCAATAAATCAATCTTTCAATACAACACATGAAAATGCGTGACAAGTATCATATCAAATCATTTAACCACAAATGCATCCATGCTTGACTTTTAAAAAACTCATGGAAGAAATAAGCTTAGTTAAGAAATTGAAATGAAGTTCCATGCTCTCCCTCAATACAAGGATAATGCTTCAAAACGAAAATTTTCAAGCATATACGATTAAAGTATCAAATTTCAATAACCCTTTCCAAAGGTTCAAACATCATTAATATCAACACATTCTCCATTGTTTAATGTGATGCTCAAAATAATGTCATGAATTTTTCTAAAAGCCAAAAGTTATGCCATGAATGATTTAAAACCTACGATAGAAGATCTTATCATAAAAATCATGAAGTCAAAATTTAAAGCTTTAATGAATCTTGAAACCTTTTCTATCAAGGTATTACAACTTTTCAAACACTAATGTATGGAGGCAAGTTATTAAAAACATCAAAGCTTTTTAGAAAAACTTCTAAGCTCCCCCTCAATAAAACAATTTCTCTAAATAATATGTGCAGAATTTTAAACTGCATGAGAGAGATCTAAACTTTCAATAAATATAATTATAAAAAAATGTTCTTAAAAGGCTTCAAAACATGCTTTCATGTTCAACAATTTTGTTACGATCATTTAAATGTGATTGCTTTGTCGAATGGACGAGAAAGATGTAGAACTAATCATCAAGGACCCAAAATGATATAGGTATGAAAAGTTCATTAAATTTTTTTTGTAGGTATTAAAGGGTATCACTAAGAGTATAAAAGAAAAATAAATCACCAACACAATTGAACCAAGGATGTAAAGACTACAAGAGGTTGGTAATAGATTATTAAAAGGGAGGTACGCCTTAAACCTATATTTATTCACTTGATTAAGCTTTATATTGTTGACTTCATTAATTCCAATTTTGACCAAAAATCAAATAATTGAATATACTTGAATGTGTGTATTACTTGATATTTTGCAACTTAGATTATAAATAGGATAAGGCGATTCTTGAAAATATATTTTTTTAATCATTGGCAGAATTTTGTTTACGTACCATCGATAGACTGATAGGATGAATTTGATCGACCAAATGTGTTTTTTAAAGTATGTTGGTCAACTAATAAGGCTTGTTCGGCCGACTGAATGAGACATGCAAGCACAACTATCGATCGATATCGGTTGTTCGATCGACCGAATAATTGAAACTATGTGAATTTAATTCTTTCTCATGTGATGCATATGTTCATATATAATATGTTTAAAGGTTGTAAATGTTAAAAGACTTTATAAATGGCTTCTCTTGCTTATATTCATTGAAGAGCTCTCTTAAACGTTATTTTTATATGCTTAAAATCTGTATATTTTTTATGTCTCGATAAATGTCTTAATATATTTATTTAGTGGATGCTTAAATGATTAAAGAATGACATGTTTTGATTTTGCACTTGTAAGTAAGTTTTAAAGTCTTTTGTACATATTTTTTATACTCATGTTCTCAAAAAGTTGTGGTCCCTCTCATATAGTTTAAAATTTTACATTTACATATTGTTTAGAGAAATTGTTTTAATGAGGGGGGGCTTGAAAGTTTTGAGGATTTTGTTTTACAAAATTATATACTAAAAAGAGTTGATATTTGCTCCATACCTTAGCTTAAGAAAATATTTTTGAAAGAACATTAATTTATTCAAAATTGTTTGGGAAATTGAAATATTTTGATAGAAAAAATTTCAAAAATCTTAAACTTTTAAACTTTGACTTCTCACATTTTATGATTTCTTATACATGACTTTCAATCTTTAGAAAAAGCTTATGATATTTTGAAGTATTATTCATATATTGAGGGGGAGCCTAAAACTTCATCTAAAGTTCATAATGGAGTCTAATTTTGATAATTTCCTCCATGAGTTTTTTGAATTCAAGCATTAATGCATTTGTGATTAAATGATGATATGATTCTTCTCATGCATTTTATATGTTGCATTGAAAACTTGATTGCATGAATTTAGGGGGAGTCATTGATAGAGTTTTTGATTAGTTGGGACTCTTAAGATATTTTTTAATAATTGGTGTCAAGTATGAAGTAACCTTAATTGGTATCTTGAACTTGTTTGCATCTTGATGTTGTTATTGATTTTTGGGAGTATCACTTTTAGAAGTG
>JAOXYD010000005.1:24073805-24095904 GCA_028565735.1 Pinacopodium congolense
TATATACATAAATAATTTTTATTACAAAATAAAATATAGTTAAAATTAAAAGTGCTTTTTATTTTTATGTTACCAAACAATCTACTCTATAAAGCTTTTTAAAAAAAATTCTTATTTAAATGACAGTCAAACAGTCAATTGTCTTCTAAAAAAAATTCTACAGAAAAAAGCTCTACTAACAAAAATTCTACTAAAATAAGCCTATCCAAACTGATAGATCCTAGTCTTGTGGTTTGGAAATTGAAGCGAAGGAGGTAACGGGAATGTATGAAGCAGAAGGTTGTGGCTGTATTAATTGGTGAATAAAATTGTAATATCCAACACGTGTAATTAGATCATCTTCACAGCGACTCTTAAAGTTTGGTGGGCATTTGTTACTAAATAATAGAATTTGTGTTCAGTGCCTTATTCCTCAATAGATTCTTTACCTCTTCACCGTCCTTGTTTTGGATATGGCAACAAGATCACGCTGAATCTTAAACGTATCAGGTCAAACTTATAATGTTTTTAACTGTTTAAATCGGTGTACTCCAACATTAAATAAAAAAATTTGAAAACTTTTTGGACTTAATGATTGAAGGATCATTAATTAATCAACTCAATTGGGAATTAGGGTTTGTTGGTCTTATTCAAGGAGAACAACAAATTCAATTTTTCAGTCACTTATAAAGATTTTGATATTTGATAAATAATACACCTATTTAGGTTTATAGTTTTTTTCTAATCATCCATCAATTATTGGTAATTTTGAATTAAGTATATAAATTTTCAAATTTTAAAATAGATAAAATTCTTCCATATTTGAAAAGATTTCTATGCTAACCTTATCTATTTTTTAAAAGATTTCTTTGCAAAAAAAGAAACACAATGTTTACTAAAGAACCCTTTAATTATTGAAAATAATATATAATAAGTGATTATATGTTATCATATATATATATATATATATATTCAAATTCGATTCAATTATTTATGTGATATTTCTTATATTAGTATTAAAGTAGATTGAATATGTATGTCAATATAATAAATGATGCAGGACTTTAAGGAATTTAGAGTTATTTTCTATTTAAGGAATTTTTTTGTGTTTTACTTTTATTTGAGTTATAAAAGACGTTTTTGTCCTTATTATTATGTTTAAATCATTATAATTCATATAAATACTTCTTTTATGTATAATAGTAGAACCTTTTGCCTATTTTAAATCAAATTATTCTATTTTTCTTAAAAAAATGTATACCTTTTGAATTCTTTGCAAATATTGGATTAGATTTACGTTTTCTGTGCTTTTAAATTAGAGTATCGCATTTTCACGATGCATCAAGTGGTATCAGAACCTTGAGAACCCAAGATTTGTTCATCTAATAATGGTTAACACCAACGACGACGTTCGTGGGTTACTCGAAGTTTGGGAGTCAATTCGTAATATGAAACGACAGCTGACGTTGATTCAGGATTAGTTGCAAGCATTGTTGCAAGCAAACAATATGAAAAGAATTGAGTATCCAATTAATAGGGAAGGTGACCCTGCGAGGCATCCTTAGATTCAAAATCCCGTACCCTGGGATAATGAAAATAGCTCCATCGATAAGGAAGAAGTTATTCAGCCAAGATATAGAGGAGACTATGAATATAAGTTAAAGGTGAATGTCCCATCTTTTAATGGAGATTTGGATATTGAAGGTTTTCTCAATTGATTAGCATAAGTTGAGAAATTCTTCGATTATAAGGAGATTTTAGAGGATAAGAAAGTGAAGTTGGTGACTTATCATCTAAAAGGAGGAGCTTCTATATGGTGAGAGAAGTTGTGGGAGTCAAGGAAAAGAGAATGGTGAAATTTAGTTTCTTTGTGAAGGAGGATGAAATAGTTAATGAGAGGGAGATTCTTACCGCCAGATTATCAGTACTATATTTTCGACGAGTATCAGCAATATCATCAAAGCAGTCGAAGTGTCCATGAGTTTATGGTAGAGTTTTTGAGGTTGGTAGCCTGCAATCAATTGTCTGAATTTCAACCTCAACAAGCATCGTATTACTTAAGAGAGTTGAGGTCGAATATAAAGGAGAAGATAAGAATCTAGATGGTACTTATAGTACAGGATGCGAGAAATATAGAGATAAAAGCAGAGTCGATACTGAATAAGAAGTCAAGAGAGTTTAAGCTATGCAGGTGAAAAGAGTCCAAGTGAAAAAGGGAAGAAGGTGGTTACTATAACTCCTATGAGGAGTGGTGTTGGTAAGGGAAACACTAATAACGAAAGCTCTTATAAAGCCATTCTAACAACTCCCAAGCCCACCAATCCATATGCCAAACCAGCCCCACCAAAATGCTATATGTGCAGCGAATCAGAACTTAAGTCTAATGAATGCCCGAAGAGGAGAGTGGTAAATGTTACAAAGGTTCACTAGGTCGTCGAACTTTTACCGTAAGTCGTGCCTCTATTGCACAGCAATCTCACTTAGGTCCACTTAAGCCGAAATTTAGTCTTATCATGTGAATGCTGCCGAATAATTCCTTTAGCCCTCAAACACCTCACACACACACACACTCGTATTTAAGTATTTCACTCGCACACCGAATATCCTATAAGTATATAACAAGAGTAGAGAAATCAATAAAAGATTTAAAATATAGCCGAAATCACTCTTTCATTAACTCTCACAAAATATTAACAAAAGAACAAATACCTCCTTCTCGAAGCACTTACAAGAACTCCTATTCGAAACCCACCCTTACAAAAGAACTCCCCCGAAAGCTCTCAACTCTTTCTAAGTTATCTCTCTTCTTGAGAATGACTGAATGATTGAATGCCTTAACCTCTAACTCTAATGAGCTATTTATATGCTTTCTTATTTGAAAAGTAAGTTCGAGATAACTAGGATTCTGAATTCTAATTTATCTCAACAACTAAGATCTTATCACCCGGACCAATAGGAAAATATCCCTTTTCTCTTAAGACTCTTCTAATTAACTAGATTACATCAAACTCTAATGAAATAAAGATTACATGCAATTAGGAAAAGATCTCCCTTATCTGCAAAGATTCCCTTGATCTTCAGAAGTTCAGTCCCACATAGTCTCTAACTTTTAGATTTAATGTTATCCCATGCGAGCTTCAAGTTAATCTTACCACGTTATCAAGTGCCACATCATCCACAATTGCCACGTCACTGCTAATGTGTTTTCCAAGTCACCAAGGCCTATCCACACATAGGTCCACCAATGTACATCCATGGACAAGTCCGCATTCCATTATCAAGACTTTACCTTGTTCCCTTGGCAATACGTCTTCCTCGTACTGACTCGCGCCAAGCATTAGCCAAGGCTCGCCAATACTCGCACGATCCCATAGTTTGGACTTAGGGGTCTAACAAACCACCCTTACCAGAAGAATTCGACGCCCTCGTCGAAATAATCTATGGGTAGTCCTCCACGAGTGGTTCTCCCGAAGACTTCTTAGCCAACCCTTGAAGACTAAAGCAAGCATTCCCTTTCATTGGCAGCTTTCCCACGTACCAACTTCTCGATCCGTCTAGTTTGCTTTTGCATGGATGCTCCTTCACAAGGTTCACTGCCCAAGTAGCCAATGCTATTGATGGCTCTATCCGCTGAGTCATCTTCCTCGCTTTCTCCTTTGTCCTTCACGATTATAGAGTTCACATGCTCCTCACTCTTCTTCTTTTTAGGGAATTCTCGAGCATAATGCGGTTCCTTGCATATAAAGCAAGCGATCGTCCCCTTAAACTGCTTCTTCACCTTACCATGAGAAGTTTCCCCTTCCTTTTCTTTTCCTTTCTCCTTACCGTCCCAGGTTTCACCATTCTTCTTACCTTCTCGAATAGGTGGTGGCATTTGGAGATCCACTAAGGCATATGTCACCACGGTTGCGTTAGGGAGGTCCTTCACATTCTGCCTTCGAAGCTCCATTTGTGCCTAACCTTACAAGCCACTAATAAAGTTGAACAACTTGTCTTCCTTCGACATGTTTCGCACGTCCAAAATCACCGATGTGAATTGCCTCACATACTCATACACTGAGCCGTCTTGCTTTAACCCCTTCAAAGCTTCCCTCGCGAGCCATGAAGTGTTGTTGGGGAGGAATTGGTCCGTTAGCTCCTTCTTCATCTTCTCCCACGTATCAATAGGAGCCCGCACTGATGTCGTTGGAGGTCTGCGTTCTCCACCATAGCTTGGCATCACCTACCATGTACATCGTTGTGATCAACACCTTTTCCAAGTCTATCACCCTTGCTGCTATAAAGTACTGCTCCATATCTTAAAGGAAATTTTTGAGCTCCTTGGCACTCCGTTTGCCATTAAAAACTTGTGACTCTCGCACCTTCACCATAGTGTTTTCCATTCGGACACCCACCTCGTGCTTCGCCAGTGCACGCTTGAGCATTAGGAAATCATAGCCCATCTCCTCTCGAGCTTTCAACTGTTCCTCGAGTGCTCTCATCGCTGATTGAAGCTCCTTCTCCAAAGCTATGATTTGTTCCAATAAAGGAACTACTCCCTCTTCTGTCGGGGATAGAAGTTCAAGGATTGCCTCTATTTTCGTAACTCAGTCCGTTAGATTACTCCCACCAGCCATCACTCTAGATTGGCTTTGATACTAGCCGTTACAAAGGTCCGCTAGGTCGCCGAACTTTTACTGTAAGTCGCACCCTCCTTTGTACGGCAAGCTTGCTTAGGTCCGTTTAAGCCGAGATTTAGCCTTATCACATGAATGCCGCCGAATAATTCTTTTAGCCCTCAAACACCTTACGCACACACTCGTGTTTAAGTATTTCACTCACACACTGAATATCCCACAAATGTATAATAAGAGTAGAGAAAGCAATAAAAGATTTAAAATATGGCCGAAATCACTCTTTCATTAACTCTCATAAAATGTTAACAAAAGAACAAGTACCTCCTTCTTGAAGCACTTACAAGAACACCCTATTCGAAACCCTTACAAAAGAACTCCCTCGAAAGCTCTGAACTCTTTCTAAGTTGTCTCTCTTCTTGAGAATGACTGAATGATTGAATGCCTTGACCTCTGGCTCTAATAATCTATTTATAGGCTTTCTTACTTGAAAAGCAAGTTTGAGATAACTAGGATTCTGAATTCTAATTTATCTCAACAACTAAGATCTTATCACCCGAACCAATAGGAAAATATCCCTTTCCTCTTAGGACTCTTCTAATTAGCTAGATTACATCAAACTCTAATAAGATAAAGATTACATGCAATCAGGAAAAGATCTCTCTTATCCTCAAATATTCCCTTAATCTTCAGAAGTTCAGTCCCACATAGTCTCTAACTTTTAGATTTGATGTTATCCCACGTGATCTTCAAGTTGATCTTACCACGTCATCAAGTGTCATATCATCCACAATCGCTATATCACTGCTGATGTATTTTTCAAGTCACCAAGGCCTATCCGCACATAGGTCCACCAATATACGTCCATAGACAAGTCCGTATTCCGTTATCAAGACTTTGCCTTGTTCCCTTGTCAACACGTCTTCCTCGTGCTGACTCGTGCCAAGCATTGGCCAAGGCTCGCTAACACTTACACAATCTTATAGTTTGGACTTAAGGGTCTCACACTAAAAATGGTGGAATAATAGGATAAAGAAGATGAAGAGAAAGTGTGCTCACCCTAAGGTAATGGTTGGAAACAATAGGGAAAAGAGACTAAGGAGGCGTATGTATATATTGTCAGAACACTGATGATAACTTGTAAGGAGTACGATGATTTGTAGAGACATAAGCTCTTACGTAGGAGTTGTTGAGTGCTAGGGAGTTTGTGTGAGATATTTATTGATGGAGGGAGTCAGGAAAATATTATAAGTGTAGTTACAGTGAAAAAGTTAAAAGTTAAATGCCGATCCACATTCAGATTCTTGAAATATTAGGTGGATTAAGGAGGTTGGAGAGATTCTTGTTAAAAAACGGTGTAGAGTGACTTTCTCTATTGAAAAGTATCAAGACGAACACTACTGTGATGTAGTAGAGATGGATGCATACTAAATCCTATTAGGAATACCATGGCAATTTAATGTACATGCAATGCACTCGAGCGAAGGAAAAACACATACCATTTTTTAAAGGATGGTGTGAAGTATACGTTAGTACCTATCAATGGCGTGAAGTCTCAAAAAAAGATCCAAAAACCTTTGCTACATGTAGAGAATAACTAAGGTAAATTTATTGGTGTGATGAAGGAAACAAGGGAGGTGCATCTGTTAATGGTTAAAGGGGAGGAGTCAGTAGAAAGCAAGCTCAAGCCTGTAGTACCTCAAGAAGCATAGTCTATATTAGAGGAATTTGTATATGTGATTCTAGATGACTTACCAGGGGGATTACTACCTATGCGCGATATCCAACACCACATTGACTTAGTTCTATAAGCCAGCTTGCCTAATTTGCCTTATTATAGGATGAGCCCGAAAGATAATGAAATTCTACAAGAGAAAGTAATAGAGTTGATGAGGTAAGGCCATATCCTAGAGAGTATGAGTCTATTTATAGTATCAACATTTCTTACGCCAAAAAAAGATAGGAGTTGGAGGATGTGCGTCTACAACAGAGCAATCAATAAAATCACTATTGGCTACAAGTTTCCCATTCTAAACTTGATGACATGTTGGATCAACTGAGTAGAGTCGTTATTTTCTCTAAAATTTATATGAGTGGCTAATCATGTCTTTTGGATTATCCAATGCACCTAGTACTTTTATGCGTTTTATGAACTAAGTGTTGCGACTTTTCATAATAAGTTTATGGCTATCTATTTTGATAAGTTTATAATTATCTATTTTAATGATATTCTTATCTATAATAAATCTATTGAAGAGCATATGAGGCATTTAAGATATGTATTCGATGCCTTAAGAGAAAATCAAATATATACTAACTTGAAGAAATACTTGTTTATAATGGAGAGTTTATTGTTCTTTGAATATGTGAGATTATAGAATAAAGCAAAATATTTGACAAACCAACAAGCATTTCATGCTATGCGAAGCGGTATCGTGAGGAATGTTTAGACCAACTAACTTCCATGTTTATGGGACGTGCTTGGTTGGAGTGTACACAATTGAACATAATATTGAACATGAAGTGTCTTCTAAGTATCTGAAAAGCTGGCGAAAATAATCTACAGATGGTCACAGTACATTGCCTGTTCTTCAGTCGTAGAATAACTAGTGCCCTTCATTTCTAAATTGGCCATTTGAAGGCACAGAGAAGGCCATACATCCTCTCTGCTCCTGCTGCTATGCTAACATGTAGATCCCCAGCCAATGCCTTGAAGAAGCGGTGTTGAGTCGTTCCACAGCTTTGATCCCAGCTTTTCTTCTGCTACTTGACAAGGGATCGAACTCATTTTTTTGTCACCTCCAAGCAAATGTAGTATGTCTTGGAAAAATACTTCCTCGCATGGTATGGTCAAGGGACCTTTTCTGCTGTAACCATACTCTTCATACGCTTGATCCAGCAACTCCTTAAAAATTGGGTGATTCAAGTAATCTGCTCTTACAACATACCTCTTCCCAGCTCCTCCTACTTCCACAGCCAAGTGACCAGGAGGGACGTCCTGCGGCAGTTTCTTCTCACCAGCTCTAGCTAATTTCCACCAGATTTTAGCAATTCTGTTCGACTTCATAATGTTGCCGATACTACACCGGGAATGTGAAGCCATTTTATCTGAATGAATTGAGAGTGAAGATGGTTGAGAGTGTATATAGGTCCGCATTTATTCGCATGCCTTTCAAGGAAATGTTCAATGTTGCCAAGAGTCGGAAACCTTTTCATGTGTGATGTTTTCAAACGTTAGTGTTCTCTTCCATCAGTTTCAGTTTGGTTTGTCTTTGGCCTATGTTGTTTTTATCGAAAGAAATGTCTTCCTGTTCAAACATTGGCAATTGGAGGCTTTAGGTGCAATCTAATTGCCTTTGTCTTAGAGTACGGGGCCTTTTTCATGTGTCTGAAGGTGCAGCGGTTGACGGATAGGATTATAGCTCAGTCCCACATGTGGCTGATAATCATGTAAATCAACTGGAAACAAAATGTAGCTAAATTTTGGCAATCTATTATTGAAAAATGTGCATTTGTACTTGCAATCTCTTCTATAACATGAGTTTGTTCCTGTCCTATTGAAGTGTATAGACTGAGCTATGACTTATCTCTATCTACTTCACAGTTCTGTTTCTTTATCAGTATTACTTACAAGTATAGTTGCACGTCCAAAATAGCGATTTAACATAAACTAACTTCCGACACTCCTCGAGCCAATTGAGATGAGTAAAGATTTTGCACTCATGCTTGAAAACGTGACATGTCTCCACATCTTTGCTGTAATTGGAATGTGGGCGTCAATAATTTTTCTTTTATATGGAAATGTTTAATTATTGTATTGAAAAAAACAAATCCAGTAGGTTGAGACTAATGGTACTTAATATGGAATTTTTACGTAAATAGAGAAATAAAAAACTTTTCTAAAATATGGTTTGATTGGATTTGAACCGTCCTGGAAAAAATAATCATACTCACTTGTGACTGGGGACCTTAACGAGCAAAATTATGACAATTATTATGGAAAACTCTATGATGCATTATGGTCAACTGTCAATCTTATTTGATGATTGATGAGTAGATCAGGTGGAAAATTAAAGGCAGTGTTTTTTTCAGACGTACGGCCCAGTGAAACTTCTAAATTTTGTGTGAAAGAAACACTGTAAAGCAACTGCTAGGAATCCAAAGTTCAAAGCGGGTCTAGAGTCTAGACTGATTCTTTCATGTAATATTTACCTTGTCCGAGCTGTTTCCATCCATTGATCTACAAATAGCGTTCTTTTGGAATGTTAAAGCACCGATTCCCATCTTGAAGAACTCAAAAGGATGATGACTTGTCATTTCATATAAAAACCTGTTACTGACTATTCCCATCCTTCTATTTTTATTATTTTGAAAGTGGTTACCGTATGGATTAATTTTTTATTTTTATTTCTTATATTTTTCTTAAATTTTCTGTGTTTTTTAAGTTTATGTGTTAATTTTGTATTTATATATTGTATTTATATTTTTTATTTATATATTATTTTAATTTTAATTTTAAAAAAATAAAAAAATAAATCTATGTCAATTATTCTTTTAAGGCACATTTAATTGGGTTGTTAATTATAATTTTTTAATGTAATTTTTATATTTTTATATTAATTTTTATATTTTTTCTGATTTTATATTGTATTATTACGCTATTTTTATTAGTTTTTTTATTATTTTTTATTTTTATTTAAAAACAAAAAGTAAAAATAAAAAACAAAAATTCAACTAAATAAAGCCTTAAATTTAACTTAATTTTAAGGATAGTTTCAGTTTATTAAGTCATTTATTAAAATAAAAATACTTTAGAACTCATTTTAGAAAGTCAAATTATTTCAAGTTGGAGGGTTATCTTTATCTAATTAAATGGACATTGCAATTAGATTATAAAATATAAAATTTCTCAAATATTTTTCCTATAAAGTGAGTTTTTCTCTATTTTATTATTTAAATTTTCATTTCGTACTGATCGATACGTACAGTATCAACCGAAAAACGAAATAAAAATGTAATGCTTCGTATTGAGTTTGGGTACCGGTCAGAACGCGTAGTACTAGTTAATACAGGTCAGTATGACCTTTTAGATTTAAATATTTAATTCTTATTTTCTATTATAAATATATTTATAGAATATTTTATAAATTTTATAAAATTTAGAGACTGATTTATAATTTTAAAAAATTATCTGAAACGGTATCGATATTGACCAGTATTGATGTAGCATCATTTTAAAATTAAATTTGGCACCAGTATTAGTACGATATTCAAAATTTTGGTTTATTTAATTAAATAAATACTACAATTAGATTTTTTCCTATTAAAATTTGGTTATTATAACTTTTTGAGTTCTCCTGAGTACATAGTAATAAATAAATAGGTACTTCAACTAAATATTAAAGTGATTATTTGAAAAAATTAAACTCTCTAAATTCAAGAAGATCTAATACCTAAAATCTTTTAAAAAGTTTATACAAGTCAAACCCATAATTCAATGGTAGGAAATTATTACATTTTGATTTAAGACTTTTCAGCCTTTTCTCGTAAATTTTGATTTAAATCATATTGATTTAATTTCTTTCTACTCATTACTGTATTTAATGACTGCCTCCAATGAAAAGTAAGGAGATTTTCATAACCCTCTGGGAACCACATTCGGTACGAAACATGCAAGAAAAGCAACGTGAAGACATCTAAGCTCAGAAATTTGTGGGATTGGACTTTAGTTTTGGTACAGAAGCTTCATGACCTTCACGTTGCTGAGCCATGATTTTCAGAATTCAAAAGTTAAGAACCCAACAAATAGCTTTTTCACTGTCCTGTCCACTAGTCTATCGCTCTGACCAAGCGACCTAGAAACACCAATCCCGCCATCAATCTCTCGTCCTTTTTACTAACCAATCTTTCATTTTTCCCCTCTTTTTTTATGGTTCAATATTATTTAGTGATATTTGCATGTTCAATAATTAAAAAGCAAAGCACATTCTGGTGCAACACAGAAAAGCAGCAACCATTTCCTTCACTTTCGGAGACAACATCAAGTTCGCAAATGTCTACCTCATTTAATCTCAGACCCAATAAATAAATAAATAAAATGTAAAAGGTTTCACATTCTGCTAATGATACACGCCATGTGGAGTTGAACAGTAAAAAGACCTTATTCCTAGGCCTCATTTCTTCTTTCTTTTCCACCTCCATAAACCATGCATAATTGAAGGGACAGGGACTGTTATTGGAAATGATCAAGGATTAAGCAGCAAGAATGTTAAAAGGACAAGTTGACCTTAGAGGTCGTGCATACGAAGAGAAGCTCTAGATTTAGAAAAACAGAAGCGTGATAAGGTCTAGGGTTCGAGTCCTTGTTGGGTTCCCACTTCGTTAAGAATAAATAATAATGATAAACACAGAAAAGAGAATAAGTAAAAGTACCCAAGTGGTCCGACTTTGGTTGGACAGAAACGACTTTGCTTCCTTATGACTTAAAGTTGTAAGCTTTTTCCTGTCATGAGAATGATAAAGCAAGGGATACCAGCAAATCAAATTAAACTAAATTGTGCACCCTCTAATCTCTTTTCCATGGAAAAATAAAGAAGAAATTTTTTAATATCTACAAGGTGGGTGGGATTTGCAGTTGCACGCAGATTACAACTTGTTAGTCAATGCTTGGATTTCTTACCTGTTTACATGGAAATACGGATTTTTTTTTTCCCCCAGGTTGGTACTCTTTTTAAAAAGAAAAATGAAATGATAAGCGACAAAATGGAAAGAAAAGATGACCGGTCATCCTTTAATCTGTTTGCATGCTGATATTAGGTTAAAAATACAGCTAAAACGAGGGAGGCAATTTGAATTTGGAATTACAAGTAGGATAGTTTGACTAATTTGGTACATAAGTGCGTGCAAAGACTTTATGGATCTCTGGTTTTCTTGGTCTTTTGGTTTGGTGGGCAATGCCGTACTTTTCACGGTGTGACCTTATATTACATAAACTATTGCATGAAGATAAGAGAAGAGAAGTAAACATTAAATAGCTGTATCTGTCCGTTTGAAAGTATGAGAAGGGATAAGAAATCGCAAATGAATACTGCACATTCTTTTTTCTTGTTTTGACCACATTGGGTGAGATTAAACTGTATGGCTGCTGATAGGAAAATGGACTAGAATTGCGAAAATCACAAGCAAGACTGTAAGAGATACAGGTATTGCAGACATGGGTGCTGGTAGATACTGAGCTCCAGAATTTGTTACCATATCTGGCCAAATTATGACAATGCAGGACTAGAAATCTTCTCTGAAGCGAATCAGTGCCCCATATGATGATGTCAAGAGAGAATTCAAATCTTCTGTCCACTTTAGAATGTACAACAAGTTCCAAATAATTTTGTGATAGAGAATATGAAAAAAAAGGACAGGAGATTTGTGTTCGTCAAGAAGGGATATTGCTCGTTTTATCTGTTGAAAATATGGTAATAGTCTTAAAAATGAAGGGTGAAGAGATTTGTTACTGAAGGGTGAATTTGATACAATTGAAACTTTTCTTAAGTTTTTACCTGTGAATCATACTGAAGATGGATTGCAAGTTGGCTAATACCAATTTAAATGGAATGGTTCCAAAGTGGTCCAAAGCAAGAAATGACAGTATCCCTATACTCTTTTAATGAGTAGGTGACAAAAAGGTGTATAATTTGTCTAATTCAGGTTTTTGAAACTGCAAACTTGTTCATATTCAAAAATTCGCTAGATCTAAAGATGCCAACTTTCTTGTACCCATTGAAGCATCAGAGGGGGAGTAGATTAGGCACTTGTTGAACCACTCTCTTACTGATTGCAGATGAAAACTTTTACCAATTACAAATGAGCATTCATGGCTGCAAGTAGTTTAGGGAATAAGCCCCGAGAACAAGTGGGCTAGGAGTCAGAGGTCATTCCAACCTTATTATCCCTTGGCCATGGTACGTACAGTGACAGAATAAAAGAAATAAAATGAGCAAAAAGGTTGCTCTGGTTTACTCATTTCACAGGGGAAGAGTGGAGAACAGCAATCATTGAAGCAACACCACACTATTGTCTCCTTTAATCATGTACTCCTCTCCCAAGAATTCCTCCCCCATGCAATCCTTTAATTTGCCCCCACTTCCCTCCCCGTAATCACACTACATCATCATCTATTACTACACAATCTATATCTATCCCTCTTTCCCTCTTATTCAAGTTTAAACATTTTCTTATGCTCACTCCCTTTTTCTCTCGGCTAGAGGGTTAAAGAACTCAACTTTTTAGCTCTTTTTTTTTTCCTTTGCATATTTTTAAGAACGTAACTCGCGCTCTTCCCGCCAGCGACACTCGACATGAGAAAAGTTTGCCTCTTGACACTTCTCTTCACTGTCACTCTCTCTCTTTTACTATCTCCTTCGCTCTCTTCTACCCCAAACGACACCGAAGCTCTCACTCTCTTCCGCCGTCAGACTGACACTCACGGCAACCTCCTTGCGAACTGGACTGGCGTCGACGCCTGCTCCTTAACCGCCACCTGGGCAGGCGTCAAATGCTCTGCCGCCGGCAGAGTTGTTGCCCTTTCTCTCCCTTCTCTCTCGCTCCGTGGACCCATCACTTCTATTTCTCTTCTCGACCAACTTCGTCTTCTTGATCTACATAGCAATCGCTTGAATGGCACTATTTTGCCACTCACGAACTGCACCAAACTCAAGCTTCTTTACCTTTCCGGCAATGACCTTTCCGGAGAAATCCCACCAGAGATTTCATCTCTTAAACGTCTTCTCCGCATGGACTTGTCGGACAACAACATTCGCGGCGAGATTCCTCGTGAATTGACCAACTTGACCAGACTGCTCACTCTCCGACTACAAAACAACGAACTTTCCGGTGGTATCCCCGATCTCTCCACGTCCCTTCATGATCTAAAAGAACTGAACTTGTCAAACAACGAGCTCTACGGACGCGTACCGGACAACCTCTTGAAGAAATTCACCGACCGGAGCTTTTTAGGCAATGAAGGTTTATGTGGGTCGAATCCATTTCCGGAGTGTTCATACACAGGCACAACAACCACACCACCTTCATCACCAACCGTGCCGTCGAATCCGAGCTCGATGCCACAAAATCCGATCTTAGCCAAAGACAAGTCCCATAGCAAAGGTCTAAGCACTGGTGCAATAGTCGCAATTGTGATAGCGAACTGTGTGGCTTTGCTAGTTGTGACTTCGTTTGTAGTTGCTTATTACTGTTCGAGAGAACGAAGTAGTGCGAGCTCGAAAATGGGTAGCGAGAGTGGGAAGAGGAGAAGTGGAAGTAGTTATGGAAGTGAGAAGAGAGTGTATGCTAACGGAGGTGGTGACAGTGACGGCACTAATGCGACGGACAAGAGTAAGCTTGTGTTTTATGATAGGAAGAACCAGTTTGAGCTGGAGGACTTATTACGTGCTTCAGCGGAGATGCTTGGAAAAGGGAGCTTAGGGACGGTATATAGGGCGGTCCTTGATGATGGGTGCACGGTGGCCGTGAAGAGATTGAAGGATGCTAATCCTTGTCCGAGAAGAGAGTTCGAGCAGTACATGGATGTGATAGGGAAGCTGAAGCATTCTAACATTGTGACACTAAGAGCTTTCTATTATGCTAAGGAAGAGAAGCTTCTTGTTTATGATTATCAGTCCAATGGGAGCTTGTACTCACTTCTTCACGGTTAGTGTGCTTCATTGTTTTTTCTTTATATGTCCTTTTTATATTTTGGTGTTTGATTATACAATTTTGTTGAATTTCAGGTAATAGGGGACCGGGGAGGATTCCTCTGGATTGGACTACGAGGATCAGCTTGGTGTTAGGTGCTGCGAGGGGATTAGCTAAAATCCATGAAGAGTACGCTGCTACAAAGATCCCCCATGGAAATGTGAAATCTTCGAATGTGCTACTTGACAAGAATGGCATCGCTTGTATTTCTGATTTTGGGTTGTCACTGCTTTTGAACCCTGCTCATGCCATAGCAAGACTTGGAGGTTACATGGCTCCTGAGCAAGCAGAGGTCAAGAAGCTCTCTCAGAAGGCCGATGTGTACGGTTTCGGAGTGTTATTGTTAGAAGTTCTTACAGGCAAAGCTCCTTCACAGTTTCCATCCCCAACCCGGCCTCGGATTGATGAAGAGGAACAGTCTGTGGATCTTCCCAAGTGGGTGAGGTCAGTTGTTAAGGAAGAGTGGACATCAGAAGTGTTTGACCAGGAGCTGTTACGGTACAAGAACATTGAGGAGGAGCTTGTGTCTATGCTTCATGTAGCATTGGCTTGTGTGGTTCCACAGCCTGATAAGAGGCCTACAATGGTGGAAGTTGTTAAGATGGTTGAGGACATCAGGGTGGAGCAATCACCTCTTGGAGAGGACTATGATGAGTCTCGTAATTCTCTTTCGCCGTCACTTGCCACCACCGAAGATGGCTTGGTTGGGTACTAATGTTAATGCCACCGCTGTCGCTTGATCCACCCTCCGCTCATGGCAGTATCTCAATGCTGGGGCTCTGGAGACCATATTTCTCTGTAATATTTGTTAGTCTTAATATGTTATGCAGTTTCTCATCGTTGCAGGTGTGAAGATCCAGTCATCTCCAACACCAAATAGTTTCTATGCTTTCTCTAGATTTTCCTTCATGTAATTTTTAGTTTTGGCATTTTAAAGTAGTCGTCAAGTGGCTTGCATATGTCTCCAGATCAGTTGTTCATGTAAGGGTATTCTCAGAAGCTTTACTTGAAAGCAAATGTAGGTATCTCCTCCCACGTTCAAACCATGAATAAAGAGTTCCTAATTGAGGAATAAATGTAGGTGTTTCACTCTGAATTCTTCATCACAAGCCCGTATCAAACTATCATCAGTCATAAGGGACTATCATCTCTCTCAGTGAGCTAATATAATATACAGCATCTAAATGCAAGACATCCCCAATTCTTCTACATTATACAATCGGTTAACCTCTCAATTCCAAATAAAAGTAAGCAGTCAATGAGTAAGAAGATCCAGCAGCAATACTGTCTTGCAGATTCTTACTCACCAACCTGCTGTATTCAGCTAAAAAGTCTGCTTCTCTGATACATTCCCTTCATTTCCACATGCTACGTTGGCCCTTATACTGTCACTAAATATTAGACTGAGGATACATGACTGAGGATCATAAAATCTCCAGAGCATTGGGATCACTGTTGATTTTCTACACCCATTTAGCCACTATCTGATAAAAACGAAAAACGGTAAGATCACTAGTTGACATGACCAATTTGATTAGCCAAGCAGCTTATCCAGTCTTGTAGCATATCTAAAATAGCATCTCTAAATTCTATACCTCGTTATGTATCTGCTAATGTTCATCCACTGGTGACATAAGAATCTACTCGTGGCTTCTTCTCAATTACCTCAAAAATCTTACAAGCTGCAGCTTGTCCGGCACAATTGCACTTAATCAGGTTAATACGTAGATGTCCTAGAGACATAGAAATGAAGAATCTTCACTAATGGCAACACCCTTTGCCATTTTGACCTATATTTTGGCCTTAAGTAGCCATCTCTTGGATAACAAAAGGAAGCAGGCAAGTTTTTTAAGATGTCCCCTTACATATTAAGTACTAACACCAAACGGCGTATCCAAAGCATAATTGGATAATCGTATGTAGAACCCTCCAAAGTCTAAAGCCAAGCCCTCCTAGAGACTTGATTTGTGAGCTGAGATAAAAGCAGTGTTCTATGCAGCCACAGCTCGCTTAGCTACTGCAAAGGATGTAATCAGTGTTATGAAATGTCATTGCGCATCTATCATTATGAATTGAAACAAGTTTCGAATAGTAGGAAGTAACTGCTATGTCAGTTATACTCACCGTTCTTGTTGAACTGTGAGTTTCCACCCCTGTTGCTAGTTCTATAACAAAGCATGCGATGGATGTTGCAATTTGATACTGAAATTTTCTAACCCGGAAACGTCAATAAACTGGAAGCAGTATCAGATTCAAATTTCATGTTGAAATGATGTAGTGAAGTTAAACATAAGGATACACTGAGTTATACGTAAAGATAAGAGCTCATAATCTATTGTTTTATATTTTGAGTTAAAAATATATTACTCTTGATCTTATATAATAGAATCATGAATTTATTAGAAATTGAGATGCGATCATATCGTGAAAGTAAAATAAAAATTTTCATTCGATTTTCCTAAAAATTAAGTTCATAATATTCTATAATAAAAATAAATTATAAATATAATAAAGTATAAATTTAAATTCATATTTCATTTTGAAATTTAATATATCCTCATCTTCTCAAATTATGCTAGAAGAACTAATCGCACACATGTGTAGCCTCTAATGATATTTACATATCAACTTTAGAGAACTCAACAATTGAGAGGAGAAAAACGAGAAATTCTAGTTTTTTTCTTTAATATATTTTTCCTTTATATAGAAAAATATAAAATCTTTCATAATTTAAAATTAAATAAAATTACAATTAAAATCTCACTTTAATTATAATTATTATTTAATCTTAATAAAACTAAATATCATATATTTGAACTTGAAGTTTTCAAAACTTTACAATTAAGTCCAACTTAATTAATTTTACTCTCCTCAGTTAATCAATATGTGTTACCCATTAAATTTCTAAAATATTGGAAATGATTGTAAATTATAATTATAATTCATAATTAGAAATAAACAAATGAAAACTCCTTTTAATTTATCTTTAATTCTCCAATTAAAAAGTTTATAATCATATATTAAGATTGATGTCTAATAACACATTACAGCTACCAAAATATTAGAAATGTCAATGTGATTTTTGACTTAACCTATCCATGCATGATTTTTTTGTATAATTCAATCATTTTGTCATATAATGCTCCTATTAAACATAGAATATGAAATTAATGTCTTCTCTATTTAAGTCTAATCATATCAGTTCTTTACTATTAATAATTGATTTTATTAATGACATTTGAAAACTATTTTCAAAGTGTCATTTTACCTCAACTAAGGATTTCTTAAATTAATACTAATCAAGAATAACAAAACATTCTCCCTAATTACTTTAGAGTGACGAATCTTATATTGATCACTCAACTATCTCCATATAATTCATACTGCATCTAATGACTACCGAGTGAACTATCTATTATTAGAATAAGTCATAAATAGTATCAAAATATAATAATCCCTAACAAAATAACTTTGATAATATCAAATCTAAGGATTACTTATATAATCATCACGATAAGTATTTCCATAGACATACAAGTAATTTTCTATATTAAATTTTTATATTAAATCAGTTCAGTAAACTTATTTTCTGATAATCACCCATACATTTATTCAAGTATCTCTATACTTTAGTCTATAAGATCGACTACTTTCTTCATAAGGAAAAACATAACGTGTGCTAGTCTTTCTACTCTATTAATGTCTAGTCTTAATAAACTTCAGACAATATTTAGGGACAATATTTAATTACAATTAATAGTCTTAACAAACAATTTAGGGACAATAGTTAATTATAATATGAATCATAATTATGATCTCTATCATAATTTTATTTATAAAATATATTTATCATATGGACTTCATCTTATACATTAGTCAATTAAACAAACATAGATAAGATAAATAATATAAAAATATGTTACAAATTTACAACTAATCGATTCATTGTAAGATATAAACCAATATATATAAAGTTTACAAATAGAATGATGTCCTTACTATATATGATTTTATTTAGACCTAGTTTAATTTCTCTTTAAACTCCTTAAAAATCCTTCTATTTCTATCTAAAACTTGAGCAAAAATATATTAGCATTGGTAACTCTCCAAAGAAAATTACATTTGAATTAATAGTTGGAAAGACAAAAGTAGATATATAATGGTCACAACATTTCAATATTTTGGTTATAATAATTGATAGTGGGATAAATTGTGCATATAATCGTAGTTACTTCATATTAATGGAACTTTTTTTATTTAGGTCTCAAGGTTTTAAATAAACTAAACAAGAGGGCCATGATATTAGTTTGTAACATGCATATCTGTTTATTTTACCTTGAAAAATCTTACATATTTAAAGTTTTTTTTTTGTTAACTAGATAGTCACCAACTACTATGAAATTATTTTGTAATACACATAACTATTTATTTTACCTTGAAAAATCTCATATATATTAATGGAAAAAGCGTTGTTGTTGATTAAGTGGTAGTTTTTAATAGTCTCATAAAAATAGTAAAAAAGTATTTTAAGAAGATATTGCAAGGTTATTTTAGAGATTAAAAATAAAAATGAAAAGTTCTTATCATTTTGTAAACAAAAAAATTAAAGGGCTCCCTGTATTGCCACTTATTAGCCTACAAGGGGGGGTTACTCAATGCTTTTTACAAAAAAAAAAAAAAGGGGTTATAAGAGGCTATGTAAAAGGGCCTTTAGTCATTTCCTTTTTGAAAAGTAAAATTTTATACGTTTAAATTATAATGGTCGTCATCCAATGTTTAAGGTGTAATGGTCATCTTGAAAGTATCCAATCTTTAATGAACAAATTGAAATTATTAGGAAAGACATGTTTAATATAACAAACTTAACAATATATAACATAATAAATCTTTCCTACTTAAAAGAAGTTATTAAGAATAAATATGGATACACAAAAAAATCATGGGGAACACACTATATTTTTAACTTAGAATCTTTTCAAAGTGAGAAGTAAAAATTACATAACCTAATCCAAAATTTAATCTATTATAAAATCAATAAATATACCAAATTGAGTTCTCTAATAGTCTAAAAGTCTACAACAACAAATACTCATTAACAAAAGTGGTAATCAATAATATGTACTAAAACTTAGATATATAGTGAAGGCTCCTCTCATTTATCTTGAAACTTTCTCCCTTGTACCATGAATGCTTGTTTTCTATACCGTAACTTTGATTACTTTTGCAACAGCTTCTCTTCTCACACCAAAATGAGAATACGACTGCAAGCACTCATAAAGATGAAGAAAACAGTCGTACTAAATCCAATGTAAGGAGGAGAAAACGTCCACACACAAAATAATAATCTAAGGCATCAAGAGAGAATAAAGAAACTTGCTTCTTGAGATGGAGATGATGGCTTCAGCAAAACTAAAGAAAAGGAGAGCCAAAATAGAAAAACCAAAGAAAAAAGAGAATAAAAAATAGATAATCAAACAAACCCATAGTAAAAAAAAAGGCAAAGAAGAAGAAAAAATTGGATGATCTTAATGCTCCAGAACTCTTCTTTCATAAAATTTTTAATATGATAAGGGCTCCATTTAAGGAAGTATCAATAACACACATCCATCGACTTAAATAAAGGCTTCTACCAAATTGAAAATTAAACAACACAATTCAAAATTTCCTCTCAATAAAGACTTCATCATCATATCTGAGTCATTATCATCTGTATGCACTTTTTCAAATTCAAACAATTTAGAATCTAGAATATCACATATCTAATGACATCAATATATTTATATTTACCATGGAAATTAAGATTCTTACTTAGGTGGATAACACTTTGACTATCACAAAACAAATTACATCTCTTATGAATGAAATCAAGTTATTTAACAAACTTTTTTTATCTAAGGTAACTCTTTGCAAACTTCAATTGTGGCGACAAACATAGCCTTACTAGTAGACAATACAACAAAGTTTTGCAACCTAAATGGACAAATCATAACTCCTTATATAAAAGTAATCATATATCTTAAAGTAAGCTTTCCATAGTCAATATCACCTGCCATGTCTGAATCAATGTATCCAGAAATAATAGGATTTCTTACTCCAAAACATAGTTTTAAATTGGAAGTACCTCGAAGATATCTCATAATTCGCTTATCAGCAATCTAATGCTCTTTACCTAATTGAAGACAAAAAGGATAACTATAATAATTCTACAAGTAATACCAAGTCTCATGCAAACTACTAAATACTTTAAATTTTCTATTGTTAATGCATAAGGAATACTTTGCATGTCTTCTTTTTCTTTCTTGCTAGACGGAGATTGTCTAATACTAAGTCTAAAGTGAATAGCAAGAGATGTGCTTATCACTTTAATTTTATCCATGTGAAACTGATGAAGTACTTTTTCAATATATCTTTCTTAAGACAACCATAATTTCTTTGTTTCTTTACTATAGATATTTTGCATGTCAAGAATTTGACTTGCTGGTTCTAAATCCTTCATTTTAAAATATTTACTAAGCTTCTTTCTTAATTTATCAATTTTATGAGTATTACGATCATCAATCAAAATTGTCATCAATATAGAGCAATGAAATGAAAAAGTCATTATTAGGAAATTTTTGAATAAATAAAAAATAATCAGAAGTATTCTTGTTGTATCTTTGTTGGATCATAACTAACTCAAATTTGTTGCACCACAATCTTGGGGATTATTTTCGACCATAAAACACAATTCTCCTTACCCTTCACTATAAAACCTACCAACTTATTCATATAAATCTCCTCTTTCAAATCATCATAATGGAAAGTAATTTTTTACATCTATCTAATCAACCTTTAAATTAAGATTGATTGCCAAAGCAAGAACAACTTTGATGGAACACGTATTAACAATAAGTAAGAAATTTTTTTAAAGGCAGTTCCCTTTTTCTTTTTAAATCCTTTGATTACTAACTTGGCTTTATATCATAGCCAAAAACAAAATTATGTTCATTTTTCACCTTATAAACCAATAGATTCTATAAAAACTTTTTTTTCCTTAAGAAAACTGACCATTGTAAAGATATGGTTGTCATATAAAAATTTCATTTCATCTTTCATAACTGTAACTTACTCATCCTTATGTTTCTAGTCTCTTTGTAACTCTTAAATTCTCCCTCGTTTGTAAGGAGCATATATTATTTAAATGAATAACAAGTCGATTTGGTAGACTTCCTAAGTGGAATTGCAGATTTATTAATAACCTTAAGAATAGCAGCATCTACCTCATTAGCAATATAACTATAAATCCCCTTAACTTGATCATCATAAATATGATTCTAAAAATCATTTTGATTGTCAAACTCGACTACCTTAGGCAAATATATCTTTGATGTTGAATTAAGATTAATTAAATTATTAGCATCTTAAAACTTTGACTTTTCTACCTTGTTGATATCTTTAATTGGTCTAATCCTTTATGAAAATAACGTTAAGACTTATAATAAGGATCTTTTTAACTAAATCATACAATATATATTTAAACTTATCATAGTCATAACCAATAAAGATGCACATGTTTGTCTTGACATCTAACTCGAATCTCCCTTCTTTTGACACATATACAAATTCTTTATAACAAATTGTTGAACCAAGGGAGGTTCCAATCTTGGTTTTGATGATAACAAAGCATGCTTAATCACTAATGGTTTGAGTTTATGATGTTAATCTTAAAGTTAGGTATGTTTCAAGAAGAATCCATTATAGAAAGCTTGGAGTTTGAAGGT
>JAOXYD010000005.1:24115857-24126734 GCA_028565735.1 Pinacopodium congolense
CCGAGTTCTCCTACATCATTTTCTGACATTGATATAGTCTTTCAATTAGGCCATAGCAAAAGCTCTTCAATGTAAATCCTTTTAGCCAAGGAGGAAAATAGCACCCTAAGATCGGTGAACCATAAGAATTAGAGTAACATCACAAAGGAAACATTTCTTTGTGAATTTCTATTAAAAAAACTTTTCTTTATGAATCAGTATTATAAATGTCAGCTACTTACCTTTTATTTAAGTTTAATTTGTTTATTCGGTTCTGAAGTCGTAAAAGCATGAACAAAGAAGACATAAGCTGCTGATCCAATTTTTATAGGTTAAATAGCTCACATCATTTTAACCATCACCTAGTTGAAGACCTCCATTCGAAACTATCTTCTCTTATGATGTTTTTCATGACACAACTCAAAATCCCCTTTACTAAAAAGATAAAGGAAGAAGAAAAAAGTAGCTGGCTTTAAATAATTGTTAATCATCCTAAGACTCTATTTCCATTATCCTAACAAATAGAGATAACCCTCATGTATGTTTGCATCTTTTTAAATTTATTAATTTTAGACTTTTTTATCCACTATTTCCCTTCCTTTGAATTGTTTGATTACTATGCAATTTGAATAGTCTTAAAGAACCTTAGCACTTAAAGGTAGATATTTTTAAGGGGATTCAATACCCACATTCACGAAATCATATATATATATATATATGAAGGTAAATTGAAATTATTTGAAAGTACATTTAATCCTTAACATCTAAGTAAAAATTTTAAAAAATATCATAAGGTTTGACATTATTTAACCTATCATTTGTAATTATTGATATAACAAATTTTTAATTGATTTATATCACATTAAGAGCTTATAAGAACTCCTAAACATAGTTTTGGAATTTAATTAGAAGATTTAAATTTTGAACATCTTTTTCTATGATTTATAAATATTAGAATCTTTTTCTAAAACTATTAAGTCTTAAGATCTTTTTTTTTATTTTAATGTTAAGATTTAAAGTGTATTTTTAATTGATTGATTAAATCAAAATCTTAATTTGTTTCAAACTTAATTTTGAATCATTAAGTTGTCGTGATTAAAGAATTGAGACACACACTACCTCTCTTTTTTTTTTAATAATAATTTATGATTGATAATCACTTAGGTTAGGATACAAGTTATATACTAAGAAAAGGACACCGAGTTTATTTCTCTTCACTTGGTTTTAAATAGGAGCTTTTGGGGTTTATCAATTGTATAATTTTGTAGGTAATTTGTAGGTTATAAGCTGTTTGCATATTTTAGAATTTGTTTAGTTAAAAAAAAATTATTTTTATTTTTTTGATTTGTGACTATTTTTTAATTTTTGTATCGTATTTATATATTATTTTTTTAATTTTTATATTTATAAATAACAAAAATAAGAAAAATAAGAAATAAAGATAAACAAACCTTATGCAATGATGTTTTTACTTGCTTTTTTACCGGAACCGCTCATTGCATACTTAATCATGCTCAAGATTGGTCCATGTTGGACGCCCAACTGAGTATTAAGAAAGAAGACACCCCAGTCAAAGGCTGGAATTAATTGATTGTGCACGCCACCTTCAGCAGAGATATGGACCGCTTCATTAAAGTAAAAGAAGCTGCTCAGAAAGCACCTACTACCACGGAATTTGTGATGCCCATAACGATTAGAAGATATTGTAGGTCTGCCCTATAGGTATCTCTCTCTCTCATAGACGGTTTGGGGTGGCAAGTGAGTCTTACTGGTTAAATTAATTAGGAACTGACTACTAAACTGGTTTGGTTATATATATATAATGAACTGTCATGGATTAAAACAAGTTAGTTTAATAGTGAACTAACTGATTAAAGAGGAAAACTTGATCGGTTCCATAGTTAAATCAGTCAATTAAGTAATAAAATCAATTGATTAATTTTTAAAAATTATATCAGATTTAAAAATTATTTTAATTTATTGTCATATAGTTTTATAATAATTTAATACTGATTAAATTTTTAAGCTTTAAACTTTTCGCCTAGCTAGTTCAATACTCAATTTAATTTTTAAAATATTCATTTTTAAAAAATTGCAGCTTTTTTTTTTTTTGAATTTGCCCGAAATTAGTACAAATTGTTGGTCCAATGTCTGCGAAACTGTGGCGTGGTCCATGGTCAAATCCAATATTAAGTACTAGATGGTCCCTTTTCGAGTTACAGCATTTATAGAGTTTAACCTAGTAAACTAGGTACCGAAAATTTCAACGAATCCCCTTGCCCTAGAATCATTCCACCAGATACAGCCGTAAGCCTAAGATAGTGGACTTCCTTGCAACTAAACGGTCTGAGGTTTACTATAAATTTAAATAAAAAAAGAAAATAAAAAATTGAACCAAATAAAATTAGATATATCTAGATATGAAATCTTTTTCCTTATTTTATTTTAGGGGTCGTTTAGTATTATTATGGATTATAGTTTTTAATTGTAATTTTGATATATTTGTATTAATTTTTGTGTTTTGTCCTCAATTTCTGTACTGTATTAATGAGTTATTTTTTTCAATTTATATGTTTAACAAAATAAAAAATTAAAATTTATTTTAAAAATTATACCAAACATCCCCTTAACAATCAATGTTCTGAGTCTAGAACTAGTTGAGCCCAATTACTCAGAGAACGGGATGGTTCTTAGACTTAAACTAGGCTTCAAAGCCGACTCTCAACTTCCTTTGTGGGCTTTAAAACTACGTGCCATATCATGTTGTTGGCATCTACCTGGTAGCTATGTGAATCAGTAGAGTGTTTACATATGACGGAAAATTGTAGTTCTGAATAAATTTTTAAAATTATAAGAACAGATTATCCACCATTGTCTACTATACAATGTGATCTATAAGTGCGCAGCAGCTGTGTTAAATATGAGGTGTTGTTATCAACAATTCAGAAATCCACCTTCAATTAATGCAGTAGAAAAGATTTTATGCATACGTGAACATAGATAAAAGGAAAATATGCATGCATGCAATCGACGGCTGACCGCTGTCGTCTCATCTCTTTCACTCTTTTGGTCCTGAGACTCTCTTCCTCATCACAAAGCTTTTCCCATGGAAGATGCTTTCTCGCCTTATAGCCTATACGGCTACTGTTATTAAATGAAGGGGGTCAGGTCTAAGAGGGGCATGTACAGTATTAAGACGAGAATTGGAATAGGAGTCAGCTTTCATCTCTGCTGTACTACTGCCAGTTCATTAAGTACGCAAGTATAGGATGAGCCCCAACAAGGTCTCCTTTCGATCTTCTAGTCCTTTTTACAGGTGCAGTTAAGTTACTGGTTGTACTCAGGCTTCCTTCCTCCCTTTATTGTGGCTATATCATCTTATTTTGGCCTCACTCTTGTACATTCTATCCAATTAATTTAGTTGAGAGAATTCTTACATCGACTTCATTCATTTTATTTAGTAATAATCGACTGCAGTGGCTGAAGCAAAGCATGAGTCTATGACTATAAACTAGGGCTTTCCCATTGCATTAGGCAACTTTCATAACCATTTCATAATTAAATTATGAACAAAGTTGGATATTTATAATATTATTAATAATGGGCAACTAAATGTTAGTGATATGGATAACAGGAAATCAAAGATTTAATGGAAACAGTACAGGAAATCTTTTCTTTCGATTGAGGCTGTACAGGGGGTAGGCATGGCTAAGCAAGAGGTGTGGAAAAGTGAAGGATATTGTCAGTTGTCTGTAGAAGAAAGTCTCAGATTAAATGGGGACCTTTTGGACTCTCTAGCAGATTTTCCTCTTGCAACCGACAACGGTCACACGTTGTTCCTCTTTCTAAAACTTGTCCATACTTATAACATGAACTTTGTTGCACCCCAAAAGCGAAGTATAGAGAACCTTCTTGCTATTCATTGCTCATATAATTCACTTTGTTGCACCCCCAAAAGTGAAGAGGAGGAAAACTACCTTACAAAACTTACCTTTCTTCTCTGTTGGCCACGCCTCTGCTCTACTTAATTAGTCTTTCTGATCAGCCACCAGTCTGTTTTCCCCTCCTTGTGGTCCATTTACCAAGTTTCATATAATACAAACAAATTTTCGGTGGGGTCGTTAGAAAGAAGGATAGTGAGAGTGAGAGCTAGAGGCTGAAAATATGGATTGGATTGGCAATTTCAGAAGCCTTGTTTCTCGACCTGAAAGTTCCCTTAACTTGCTCTGCAACTACAGTTTTGACCACTGTCCAGGTATGTCCAAGTCTCCCTTGTCACTCACAATTTTCTTCCCACTTCCTCATGGATCATATATATTTGAACTATCAATGTGCCTGGGAGGAAAGAAAATCTTCACAAATGGATTGAAAACAATGTTAACTTGCTCCAGTCAGTTAGTTCAGGTTCTCGGTCAATTAATACAGCTTCTTTCCTTGTTCATCTTATCTAGCTTGCGATCTGTAAAACCAAGCTCAACCTTCTGTGTTATTCTATGTTTCAGCCCCTTTCTTTTACTCGTGAAAGAAACCAGTGCTATAATTAACTTAATCGCAAACAAGCCTACTATATTCTGTGCTGTTATATGTTTTTTCAGGCATGGATGTCAAGCAGTCAGAGAGGCCAGACACACCTAACGGACTTCCACATGGTATGGAAAAGATGAGCTATGAAATTCAAGAGAAGAAGAAAAGATTGACAAGTGATCAGCTGGACTCCCTTGAAAGGAGCTTTCAGGAGGAGATTAAGTTAGACCCTGATAGAAAGATGAAGTTGTCTCGAGAACTAGGGCTTCAACCAAGACAAATTGCTGTTTGGTTCCAAAACAGACGAGCTAGGTGGAAGTCAAAGCAGCTTGAGCGATTATACGATGCCCTTAAGCAGGAGTTTGATGTCGTCTCTAAAGAGAAACAGAAGCTTCAAGAAGAGGTACGTTGGTGCAAGCATATTTTTACGGCAATCTTCTTACCAATTTCAAATGTTCTAGTTTGGTTTATGACTCTGTAGAATTAATCTGCAGGTTATGAAACTGAAAACTATGCTCAGGGAGCAATCCACCAGGAACAAGCAAGGGTCAGCTGGGGAGGAGACAGTCGAAAACACCTCAGTTGCAATCCGAAGCTCTGCCAAGATACGAGGATCGGCAACTCACTATCAGATTTCAGACGGCGGCTATCTTTTCAATGTTGAAGAAGATAATCCTCTACAATCATCGTACTGGGCTGTTCTGCCATCTTATCCATGAAAAAGCATGCACTATCCTATTGTATGTGCTTGCTTATTTCTGGTGGAATATATCAGAATTAATTACTCTTAGCCAGTTAGTACTTCTCCAATAAATATGTTTAAAGCATAGTTTGAGTTTAGTGAAGATGTTCTTATAAACCATAACGTTGTTTCCTGTTAATTTTGAGTAGTTCACTTGATCAATAGTTTCAATAACTAGTTACAAGCGCTTCTAGTCGGTACACATCATCTAACACGTCTGCTTGAATAAGCTTGTAAAAAAAGTTTATTCTTATTTTTTTATGATGCAAATATAAGTAGACGGTAAAATATTGAGCCATTGGACCTTTATCTAAAAGAAATTCTCACCAACTTATACCAGAAGTAAAATTCAAGATATACAATGTTATCAGCTCCTACCAAAAGACATCATAACTTTATATTTTGTAAAAAGAATTGATTACATGGGCTATAGACTATAAATATCCATAATATGTAATTATAAAATAATTAAAATAACATAATAGTATAATATATATTATTATACAATCAACAGGTTATGGATATCCATAACCTGTCGACTAAATAATTTTTTCTTTTATAAAATTTTTTTTGAGTTGAAAAATTTTCAAGGATGGACAATACCAATGTAAAAAAAAAATGTAAACAAATATTGTCATAAGTTTGATCTTTTCCTATTAACGTACATCATTAGAAACTCCATTTCTTAGAATACCTACTTTAGCTTAAGTTAAGATTGTTAATTCAACCTTCGAACAAAAACCACTTTAGAGTTCTTAAACTAGCATAATTACAAAAATTTTTAAGGAAGAAAGATGGCAACACAAAATAAGAACTCTTGTGAAACTTGGAGATAGCTTTCTATTGTTCAAAGAATGCTTTACACTTATGGATGTATGTACAAATAAGACCTTTAGGCTATTTATAGCCTTTCACCTTCTTAATGGACGTTGGAGATTACAATGATTTAACAGTTTATAATGATTCTTTAGAAAAATCTCTACCCACTCCACCTACCTCCACTAATCTAGAGTCTTCTACCTAATTTTAGTATTGTAGAGAACATTCTAGATAAACTTAGATAAATCAAGAGAAATTAGAGGCCTTCTAGTAAAATTAACCTCCTCGGTGAGAAAAATCAAGCGATTCGTGACATTCTCTTCCACTCATTTTGGCGACGCCCTCATCACTTCAGCCTTATATGCTTTGATATACTCCTTGTTGTTCCACAAGATGAGCTCATGCTCCTAACTAACCATATTATCGGTTGCTCCCTTCTATTTGATAAAATACTCCATATAGCTCATATGGGAACTCCTTCTCGAAATGATCTAATGTGCTAATATCTCCTCTACTTCGCATTCAGATAGTGTGGTGATGACAGTGGATGTTCTCTTTGACTCGTCCCTACTTAGATCCTTCTTGTCCTCTCAGTAGTGCTTAAGTAAACTTACATGGAACACGAAGGTAGTTTCAAGTGGTATGCTAGCTTCTCAACTCGTTTCTCCAATAGAAATGATCCTTCGTAGCGCCTTACTAACCCCTTATGAACTTTAGCAAACCTTCAGCTTTACTGGGGAAGTAACTTCACGAACACTATGTCTCCTTTATCGAATTCCAAGTGTTTTCTCTTAGTAACGATTCACTTCTTCATCCTCTTCGCGGTCTTTGCTAAATATGCTCATGCTATGTCCAATTTTTCATGCCACCCATTGGCAAACTTAAACGTGGTAGGGTTTAGACCCTTATAACCAACAGCAAGGGTGTGAGAAATAGTCGTTTATTGGCCCGTAGCAATTTCGAAATGTCTTACTCCTGTCGACTCACTCCTTTACAAATTGTAAAAGAATTGGGCAATATCAAGTAGCTTTTCCCAATCATGTTGGTTGGCACTCACATAATGCCTCAAATATAGTTCCAACAAGGAATTCACCATCTCGATTTATCCATAGGTTTACGGATGAAAGCTTGTGGAGAAGTTGAGCTCGGACCCCATGATCTTGAAAAGTTCCATCCAAAACCTCCTAGTGAAGCGAGTGTCCCTATCGCTCACAATCATCTTTGGTATGCCCTAATACTTCACCACATACTTGAAAAATAGATTGGCTGCATCTTCGGCTGTGAACTTAGTAGGTAAAGGAATGAACACTCCATATTTGCTAAACCAGTCTACCACCACCATAATGTTTCCACATTCCTCAGATTTTGGTCGACAGGTGATGAAATCCATAGAAATGCTCTCCCACGACTTTTTTGGAGTGAGCAGTGACTCTAATAAACCTTTGCGTTGCTGATTATACACCTTGTCTTGTCAGTACACAAAGAAAATCTTCATAAACATCTCTACATCATCTCGTATTTGAGGACAATAATATGCATATTCTATGATTGCTAATGTGTGATGTACTCCTAGATGACTCGTATATTTGGAATCAAGTCACTCCTTAATAATTTCCTTCCTCAATCCTTGGTACTTCGGCACATAAGTTCATTCTCCTTTGATGATGATCACTCTATTCCTAAGCTAAAATCGGCGTGTCCTCCTTTGATTTTCCAACTCTATCAAACTCTTGACTTGTGAGTCATGCTCTATGCCTTCCTTGATATGATCTACCAAAGAAAAACTTGGACTCGTGATGATGGTTAACTCCTTCTTCCCATTAAGAGCATCGGCCACCAAATTTGCTCTTTTCGGCTTATACTTTATCACGAAATCAAACTCGGCCAAGAATGCTTGCCAGCAAACTTGCTTTGGTGTAAGTTTTTTTTGATGAGGAAGTAGTTTGTCACCACATTGTCTTTCTTCGCAACAAACCTAAACCCTAACAGATAATGCCTTTAAGTTCGTAAGCAATGTACCACCGTAGTCATCTCCTTCTCTTGGACGGTATACTGCCTCTCAGTATCATTAAACTTGCAGCTCTCGAAGTTCATAGGATGTCCCTCCTGCATCAAAACAACACTAAGAATAAAATCGAAAGCATTAGTGTGTACCTCGAATAACTTGGTGTGATCAAGAAGAGCTAGCACAGGTTATGTGATCATGGCTTGCTTCAAGGCCTTAAACACCTTTTGGCTCTTCTCATCCCACTCCCATGATCGATTCTTCTTAAGGAGATCGATGAAGAGTGCGGCTATAAAAGAATAATCCTTGATGAACCTTCGGTAATAGTTTGCGAGGCCAAGGAATGATCGTAGTTTAATCACCTTCCTTGGTGGCCCCCATTCATTAATGTCTTGTACCTTGGACTTATCCATTTGTAGCTTGCCTCCACCAAATATGTGCCCTAAAAACATTACTTCAGATTAAGCAAAAGAGCATTTCTCCTTCTTCATATAAAGCTCTTTCCCCTTTAATACTTGGAAAACTTATCGTAGATACCCAATGTGCTCCTCAAATGTTTTGATATAGATCATAATATCACCAAAGTATACTACAATAAACTTATCTAAGAATGGTTGGAATAAGAAACTCAAATGAGTCATACCTTGTGACACATGCGGCCTTTGGTTCATCTCCCTTAGTAATCCTCATTTGATAGTAACCCGATCTTAAGTCCAACTTGATAAACTACCTAGCATCACCAAGTTGATCGAACAAGTCGGCAATAAGAGGAATGTGATATTTGTTCTTGACCGTCACCTTATTTAGCACCCTATAGTTGATGCACAAATGAACCGGCCCATCATGCTTCTTTTGGAATAACATGGGCATGCCATAAGGAGCCTTCAATAGTTGGATATAATTGCATCCAATAACTCCATCAATTGCCTTCTAAGTTCTTCAAGTTCGTGAGGCGTCATTCGGTATGGAACGACTGCGGGTAGTGAGAAACCTTGCACCAATTTGATCTTATAATCCAACTCTTTACTAGGTGGGAGTTTCTTCAACAACTCAATTGGCATGATATCCTTGAACTCTTTAAGAACTCGAGTGACCTCTCTCAGTAATTCCATGGCTTGGGAGGATTCTTCTTCTTCCTTTAAAGCCAATAGGAATGTTGGTTATGCCTTCTTTACGCCTTTGGAAAGTTGCATGGCCGAAAGTGGCTTGGCTTTAAAACTTGCTTCTTATGCTAATGGCACCATGCAAGTATTCCCTTCTTCTATGATGCACATGGTGTTTGCAAACGGAATAAGCACCGTGTTCATGTTATCTATAAACTCCATTCCAGGCTGTATAGGATAATTATCCATAGGAACAATAAAAATATTGATAAGGTCATGCCAGTCACCTAGGCTTACTTGAACATCCTTGGCACTTCTAAAGATGGATAAGTGCTTTGAGTTCACAGACTTAAGTCATCCTTGCTCCTGAGTGTAGTTGATACATAACCTCTTGGCTTTTTCGACTTAGATGAAGTTGTTGGAAGCACTGGTACCAACTAAGGTTTTCACCACTTGGCCCCCAATTTTGGTTTATACGAACAATCGTCCTTTCTTCTTAATCTTGGATATCTTTACCTTAACCTTTATAGAATTTAGGAGTTGCAACAATCCCATCCTTGTCTCATCATGATGTCACTCCTACCTTTCCTCCACTAAGGCTGAGAGCTTGACTTTCTTTGGGCATTCCCTAGCTTTATGCAGTCTATCACAAACGAAGTATTTAAGAGAGAACTTGGATTCAACTTGGTCTCCTTTAGTGAAGCTCTTGCCCTTTTCAAACTTAGAATGCTTATAGGTTCCTTCCTTGCTTTGGTGACTATCTCTCCCACTCTTTCCTTTATTGCCCTTGTCTTTGCTAAATTTGTGCTTGTCCACTTTCTTGAACTCAACGAGGAACTTAGTCACAGAGATGACACTAGCAAGGTCTTGGATTCCATATCATCGGAGCTTCATCTTCACCCAATTTTGAAGTTCATCCTTGAAGGAAAATAAGGCTTCCTTGTCAGGGTAGTCAAGAATTTCCAAAAAACACTCCGAAGAATTCCTTCACATACTTTATAATGCTCCCTTTTTTTTAAGATACCTAACTGTGACTCTCCCCTCTTCTTTGACATTCTTAGGATAGAATTACCTCTTGAGTTCCTTCTTGAATTCATCCCACGTTTAGATGGTGCAAGTTCCTCCCTCGATGTCCCCATAACATCTCCTCCACCATACCATCGCGACATCGTCAAGGTAGAGGGTTGCATTATCCACTTTCTTAGTGTCTTCCTCTATACCAATTTCTTTGAAGTATTGCTCCAAGTTCCATAGGAAGTTGGTCACTTTCTTCGTGTTTCTTAACCCTTTGAACATCTTGGGTTTTGGAGCATCAACTCTTAGTCGAGTGGTGACTACGGTTAGCATGACAAAGCTCCCACTTTGAGCGATCGCCTTCTTACATATGAAGAGCTCCTCCTTGATCTCCTTCAACTCAATTGAGACCTTCTCAGATCGAAAGACTTTCTTTAAGATCTCCACTTGGTCAAGACATTTAGACAGGGTTTTGTTTAAAGCACCTTGCATCTCCTCACGGAGCTCATCCTTTCTACTCTTAAGCTCCTCGATGCATCCATTGTACTCATCAAACTTCTTTTGCCCCTCAATTACGATAAGCTCTTCTCTTGTTAGCCCAGCATTAATGTCCACCAAGATCTCCCTCGACCTTAATCTTCTCCTTGTGGCTTGCTTGCTTGCTTGTTTCCTTAACATGAGTAGTCTCACT
>JAOXYD010000005.1:24126834-24137233 GCA_028565735.1 Pinacopodium congolense
TAAATTCTTGAATAATTGTAAAATTTTACATAAATAAAATATTTATTATTATTATTATTATGAATGTTAAAAATAAATAAAATATGTATTAAATAAATTTTATATTTATATAAATTAAATATTTAATAATTAACTAAATTTATAAAAATAAAATATTAATAGTTATCAATAATTATTATTATAATTATCAGACGTCAAGAGAGAGGACGACGGCCAATTCACATCAGCCGGGAGTTAGGCAATCGACGAGACATAGAAAGGCAATTTGAGAGTGGATGAGGGTCCGAGAACAGGCATATGATCGAGGGTTCAAGAGTGGGGAGAGATCCAGAGCAAAGATCACAAGCAGATTGGAGACAACAGATATAGCAAAACTTGTGTTTCTGTGACCAAAAAAACTAAAACAAAAAATACCAACGAACAACGTTTCCAAACGCGCCTTAGGGTTTGGCATAGGAATGCATTGATATCCATTGATACTGAAGCTTTTATTTTTTAATGAATGATTTGAGCAAGCGTCGAACAATTTTGACGTAAAGACACTCACTCATTGCATTGAAGATCAGAGTTCTGCCTATGATTTAAAAGCAAATGGGTCAAACTTTAGTTTTCTGGCGGTAACATAGATTTCGAAAAACAAAACATGTTTTTAAGTAACGAAAGAGTTTACTCTTCAGGAGCACTCAACCCTTAGATTGATTGTTGCAACATCATGTAATCCATGCAAGAAAACAATTTGGGCCGCATAAGGCAACATAATCCATAGGCCCAACATGCAGCCATCCAGCAACATTAGAACAAGAAAATCAAAGCCAATTTCTAGATAACCCATTCGAAGATTGCTAAGATGCCCCACTATCCAAGAAATCACATCCTCCCCATTGCACTCGAGAAGTAGCAACACCGAACTTGCAAATTCACGAGATTACAAGTAAAACAAGATTTCATTATCTGAAGGGCCAGACTTCAGGGTAAAAAAAATCCAAAAGAAAGTAAAACTCAGATCCAAAACTTATCTTGAAATAGCTCAACTTCATGACTATGTAACATAAAGTTCAACAAAAATATCATAAACAAAATTACGTTGCCAATTAATCCTTACAAAAGTAAAAAGCACAAATATTCTAGCTAGTACTTCCATTTGCAAGAACGCCATGAGTGGACAATAAAATAGGCAGTGATTTGCAAAAAACATATAACATGCTAGCACCTCAACGTTTTCCACCTCCACCACCAAGTTTAGGACCCTTTGAGGCACCTCCCTTGGCAACATTACCCCTGACTTGTGTTTTCTGCGATTTGGCCATCACTTCTGCCTTCTTTGCTTTCTTTTCATCTTTGGTTTTCTTGATCCTTTCCTTAATTTCACTGCATAATACATTCAGTAATCAGTACGAAATTCCTTAGCATGAATTGTCCCCATAAAAAAGGCCGTGTATGCATTTGGGAGATACATTATCAAACTACTACAATACTAAGGAAATCAGGCATGTATGAATATCGCGTACCGGAGAGCAGCTTCCCTGGCAGCATCACGAACCTCTGGTTTTTCAGTTCTCCTCTTCTGGATAACCTCCAAGGTGGCACCAACAATGGATCTGGAGTATGGCTTCTTTGTGGTACGTCTCCTCTTCTTTACAGCCTCTTGGGCAAGATCCTTCACAAATCAAAGTAGCACAACATATAATCAAAAATTCGAACAAGCTATACACAAAGTTCCAATAGAGGAAAACTAATTGGCTAACTTAAGCTGGACTATAACGACAATAACAAACTAATTGGGAGATCCAAAATCTAACAACTATCAAAGATTAAACAGGGACTCACGTTCCACATTCCACACCATTAACAACACTTAAAGTTGTAATATTTGGCAACCAAACATCAGAAGTGCTGTATGAAAACTGCCTAAGCATAGAAATGAACTCACCTTCTTATGCTGCTTCCTGTACATCGCTGTCCAGGTAAGCTTGGATGGCTTCAACCTGTTGTGGAAGTACCTTTTGCATTTTGAATTGGCAAACAGGAAAACCTAAACAAACACCCCCAATCCACAAAATAATCAGTACCCTACTCTACAGCAACCAGCGCACAATCAAGGCAACAGGATCAAATCTAAAAGACCAATGCTTTGCAATAACCTGAGAGTCAGAACGAATAAATCTGATGCCTTTCCCAGGATAAATCTTGGCCCCACTGAAACGACAAAGCTCCGTCCTGATACGAAATTAGAACCCAACAACGTAAGAAAATGAACTCCAAGCATTTGCGAATGTTGTCCACCACATTCATTTATTTCGTTAGTCTTTTCAACAGAATCAAATCCACAAACCGTTTCACGTAAAACAAGCATGAAGCAATCATAAAAGAGAGAGAGAGAAAGAAATTACTTGAGAACCATGGCTGCTGCGATGGGGCTGTTGCTGGCGTCGCTTGCGGTTCTATAAACCCTAAAAGATGAAGGTAGTCTACCTTATATCGCCTTCCCATTATTTTGGTAATTCTCCCTGTCTTTTGTGAAAATCACGAAAACGCCACTTAAAAACTGACAGCTCAATAGAACTTCTTCTGACTTAATGAAGTGCGACCCATGATCAAGGCCCAATTTGACAAAACCCATTAACTTGAAACCAATGACCCAACTGAATCAGTACTTTAAGAAAAGAAAAGTTAGTTTACAGTGAAACATAATGATTAAAAATAGTCTTAAACAATAATGCACATGTTACATATGTGAAAGCACTAAAGATGGATATGACCCGTATCAATCATTGATACTCATTGTCCATTATACAAAGTATTGCTTAAAATGTGAATTTATGTTAAAGGCTTCCCAAATGTATAATGTTACCTATTGTTGCCTTATTCCCAAGGAAAGCAAGAAGCCTTCATAATTGTTATGTTCCTCGAGAAGCCTTCATAATTGTTATGTTCCTTACGCCCATTATCAATATTATTTAGGTATAGTAAGGATTAATAAATTAAATAACACATTGATTTTTTTAGAGGGGATTTAAAACAACAAATTTAATCATGTTAGGAGTGATTTATAATCTCAACTTATGTTCTTAATATGATAAAGTGAAAACGAAATGTCATGTTTACTTTGATTTTTATTTTTATTTTTTATTTTTTATTTTTCAAAACATAAAAATTAATAAAGAAAACACATTAATATAGTATAAAAATTGATAAAAAAAACACAATAACCAATACAAAATACAATAACTACAACAAAAAATCACAACCTACAATCAAACTAAAAATTCACAAAGATTATATTTGATATTACTTTTTGTTTATTTTTATTTTTATTTTTATGTATGTGTATGTGTATTAATTTTTCTGTATTTTTAAGTTTTTACACTTTTTTAATTTTTATATTGTATTAATATATATTTTTAATTTTTGTATTATTTTTTTAATTTTTATATTTTAAAAAATAAGAAACAAAAATAAAAAATTAAAGTAAAGAACCAAAATTACGATAAAGTCCTAATAGAAAAAATAAAGCGCTTTTATAGGGGAAAAAAAAGTAATAATCCAAACCCAAGAAGAAGACTGTGCCAGATACATTGGAACCGAACATGAAAACAAGTCCTGTTCAAAATATTTAGACCCGAACCCGCGACCCATTCTTTCGGACGCAACCAAGAAGAAGAGGTGCGTAAAGCACTTGCCAAAGCCGAGGAGCTCGCACACACTTTGAGACCAAAACACTGTTTAAACTAGAAATTTCAACTCCGCCGCCGGAGACCGCAAGTTAGATCCGTATTGGGCGAACAGGAGCTCCACAATCCGTTGAACCGGGAAGTATCGAGAGGAATGGATGAGAAGAAGCAAGCGGTTGTGGCGGAGGAGGAGGCGGAGGATCGGAGCAGCGAAAGCGGAGACTACACGTCGGAGGACGAAGGAACAGAGGATTACCGACGAGGCGGTTACCACGCTGTTCGAATCAGCGATACTTTCAAGAACGGCCGTTACATCGTTCAGAGTAAGCTGGGTTGGGGACATTTCTCCACCGTATGGCTTGCTTGGGACACGCAGAAATCAGTACTTTACTCCCTTTTCTATTCTTACCCAGTACCTTTTTTTCCTTTTGTTTCTTTTTTCCAGAAACTTACTGGCTCGTTGCTGGTTGTTGTGCTATTTGTGTAATTTTGCAACTCTTAATTCTTTTCTCTATTTGACTGCTTTGGGAGTTTCCCATTTTCGTTTTGTTATTTCTCTTGGACGAAAAATGAGATGATTGTATTTTTCTGTCTTTAGAACACATACATACATCAGCCTGATTTCGTAGTTACTTTCAGGGTAGTGCGTCGAACTGACTTAATTGAGTTCAGTGTTTTAATCACTTTGAAACTGAAAAGTAAAACAGAAAAAAGAAGAATTTAAAATGTAATAAAAGTGTTTAATTTTCAATTATATGCTCTTAATGTGATGGATTTTGAACCCATGCCTGTTATTTTAGGGGTAGACTAAGTGATGTCAGAAATGGATCATTCATTGTAAAATCTGTCCATTGCATTCTTTAGGAGGGACAGATATAGAAGGCTTTGGTGAACAAATTGAAACATCTAATTTTTTCCCCTGTAACTGAAGGTGTAAAGGGGATCCTAGTCGTTCTTTTTTTCATGGAAGGAATTACAGATTTGAGAGTCGGACTATGCTGTATGTGCATGTCTATTTCTTTTTCTTGGTGAGCTCTGAAGCTGCCTCCTCGGATTATTATACTTCTTTAGGACCTCTTCGGGAAATGGGTTTCAGTGTTTGATATTTGATAAACATGCTAAGATCCTAGATCAGTTAGTCTTTCTTTGGATGCGTGTTAATCTTCTAGCGCACAGAATCTGTATATTTATTCCAAAAAAGGATGGTGAAATTTCTTACGTTGATATGACCAGGCAAGAAGTTTTTTCCTCGTTTCTGTTTAGTTTGAAATTTTGTATGGTTGAAAGGACACTGTTAAAAAAAGAGCTTATTTCTTGGGAGAATCTGATTCAATAATCAAATATTCACAGACGTATGAAAAGTTATTGTCTTGGCAAATTCTGTGGATTGGTTTGAGGGGTTGGAAGGTTGAATTTATATAGCAAGGAACCATGTTGAAATGATCTTTCTTATTGTGAAAGCCTTGATATTAATTTTACTTTCTTTAGAAATTTCTTGTTTCTGAGGCATGCTTCATGGCTTTCATTACATCAAATGAAAAAGAAATTATTTTCTTTTCAAATTTTAGGTTGGCTAATAATTTTGATAACTGTTCTTTAAGATATATTATCTTGTCCCTAACATCAATTCTTCCATTAACCTTAAATATGCAGCGTTATGTAGCACTGAAGGTACAAAAAAGTGCTCAGCACTATACTGAAGCTGCAATGGACGAGATAACTATCTTGCAACAGATAGCAGATGGAGACCCTGAAGATAAAAAATGTGTGGTAAAGCTTTTGGATCATTTTAAGCATTCAGGTCCTAATGGACAGCATGTTTGCATGGTTTTTGAGTACCTGGGAGATAATCTTCTAACCCTTATCAAGTATTCGGATTATCGTGGAATGCCTATCCATAAGGTTAAGGAGATATGTTTCCACGTCTTAGTGGGATTGGATTACTTGCATAGGCAGCTTTCAATCATACATACAGATTTGAAGCCAGAGAATATATTACTATTATCAATGATAGACCCATCAAAAGATCCAAGGAGATCTGGTAATCCTCTTATTCTTCCTAATAGCAAGGACAAGAGTGTATTGGAGTCTGGGATTACAAAATCAAATGGAGACTTAACTAGAAATCAGAAGAAAAAGATTAGAAGAAAGGCTAAACGAGCAGCTCAAGGGTGTGTGGAGAAGGATATTTCTGTTGAAGGTGATGCTGATCAGGAATCATCTGCCGCAGAAGAGTCTCCTGGAAATGCAAAAAGAAATGCAGGTTCTGGTGAGAACCTTCCTACTAGTGCTGACAATATAAGTCGATTATCTTGTGCTGATGGCCCAAAGGACCCTGGGTCAGGAACTTCGGCTAACAATAGGAGAAACCGCTTGACGAGGCAGAGGCTTTTGGCCTCAGTTGATCTGAAATGCAAATTGGTGGACTTTGGGAATGCATGTTGGACATACAAACAATTTACAAATGATATACAGACAAGACAGTATCGATGTCCAGAGGTGATCCTTGGATCTAAGTATTCTACGTCGGCAGATCTTTGGTCTTTTGCTTGCATTTGTTTTGAGCTTGCAACTGGTGATGTGCTTTTTGACCCTCACAGCGGCGACAACTTTGATAGGGATGAGGTGAGCATTTGTGGTGGAGCTCTTTGTGCTAAACAATTTCTTGAAAGATAATTTCTGTTGCATGTTAAACATTACCACTTCAATATACACATCTGAGTCCATAATTTTCCTACCATCAATAGCTTCCTTGTCCCCATATAATATGTGCTGAACTAATTTCAGAAAGAAATGAAAAAAACTGAATTGAATGCAATTGGAAGTTCTTGCTATAGTTTGTTCCTTTAGAAGGGTAAAGGTGGGAAAGCATCTGGGTTGAGGAACCTGAAAATGCATTACTTCTGAAAGAATTTGCAACACTCTGGCCACCTCCCTTCCTCCACACGACACTAGGTGACTGGCTGAGAGAGATTGGGGGAGGGAGAGATGGAGAATTTTTGTCTTTTGTCAAACTGATATTTTTTCCATAGTTGATTGAGTAAAAATCATTGTCACCGAAAGAACTTGACAAGTGACTTTGATCTACATACAAGCTTTTTCCTAACTACAATTCTGCTGGAACTCTGATTAGAAAACTGGGGTTACATTCTAAAGAAAGGACATCTTAGGAAAATTTTCATGTCTTGCAGATGCAGAGATGTAAATAGGGACAAGTTTACCTGGCCAAATTAGAGATAATTTAAAGTTATGATTTGCAAATTGATTCCAATAGATCCATTGCCCTCGGTGGAATGTTTTGAATTCAAGTTGTGCAATTAGTCAGACAACCCAGTTAAGTGTCTGCAAGCAACCTCATAGGTCAACATGTAATGAAACAAATATGTGATATCTACCCAGTATGTACTGTCCCAGCTTGTATCAGGGATGTTATTGTAAAAAATTTATATTTCCACCAGACTTGCCTTTTGTCATCTTCCACTTTTTGTTCTTGTGTACATTGATATTATCATGCTGAGTAAGAATTTTTAATATAAGGAAGCATTGTGACTGCTAACAAGTTGCAATGATGAGTATTTCACGTGTTGACATTTGTTTTGAGCATGTGTGCCTTGATTGGTTGTCTGCATGGTCTGTATACTTGATTTTGTCTGCTGATAGGAAATAAGCTCATGTACTTCATCCCTACTCGGAGAAAATGTAGCTTTCTTTTGGCATACATTACTTCTCATTGTCAAGTAGCTATTATCCTTTGTTGAGCATGTCCATACTCCATTGATGCTTCTGCAACTTTCCATGAGGAAATAAGTTGGCATATATTGTATAGCCATTTGTAGCTGGGCAACATCCATCCACATGAATTATCATGAGCACTAGGATTTGTAAATGTAATAGCTTTCTGCAACTGTCCATGAGGAGGGAATAAGTTACTTCTACAACCCTTTGTGGCAAAATAGCTGGTCAACATCCATCCACACGAATTTATCACGGGCACTAAAATGCATCTACTACTGCTAACTGGCAGTTTTTGGCCTATGTTTTTCAAAATCTTGCTTTCAAATCTTTGTCCTGTTGGATGAATCTTCGGATTTAATGCCTTGATTCTGATCCTAGACCCTAATTACCCACACAAATAATTGAACCTTGTTGATGGTCAAAATGGTACAATTTTACTCACCAAGTGCATTATCTATTCATTATAAATGCTATCGGTTTGATTCCTGGAGAAATTTTGAGTCCTAACTCAATGCCACAAAAAACTGATTTTACCTTATATATTAATGCTCAATATCGCATTGAAAGAAGTTTGATTGTCTTGCCAACAATGGATATGAAGCTTAAAATTTGGGAGGATTCCTCTACTTTTAAGAATGATAAATGTACTGGGATCTGACATTCTCGTGTTTATGGAATCCTATGGTGATATGCGCCACCTGATTTCCTGCTAGTTACTCTCACGTTCTTTCTTCTAGTTAATAGCATTTTCATCTTGGGTTCTTTTCTATGTAGAAGTCAAACTCTGATGGAGGGAGAGGATTTCTTTTTGAGAGTGAGTTGTTGGTAGGAATATTTATCTTCGGGGATCAATCATTTAGATCTTATTGCCATTGAATACAATCATGGCCAATTGTTTGTTCAGGCTTAGTGTCAGTTGCTTTAATGCTATTCTCTGGGATCTCAAACACTTATGTATTAATCGTTCTTAAGGGATGCTTGCGCTTAAAAATGTCCTTTCAGATTGTTAACATATTGAATTGTGTCATCTATGACGTTAAATGTTTTTGCATTCATGTGATTACTTTTATAGGGCTTCTTTGACTCTAGTGAAATGAGGATTACAGGCTTCTCTTCTTTATCTATTTCAGGACCACTTGGCTTTGATGATGGAGCTTCTTGGTATGATGCCACGCAAGGTGAGACACAACCGGAATATTGCATTTAAATCATCTTTTTATGAAAGTTGAAACTATGTTAAGTGTAAAATATTGGCAATTATTCTTAGATTGCCTTAGGTGGCCGCTATTCCCGGGATTTCTTTAATCGATATGGTGATCTGAGGCACATACGTAGATTGCGTTTCTGGCCATTGAACAAGGTTTTCATTGAGAAGTATGAATTTAGCGAGAGAGATGCAAATGACATGACTGACTTCCTGGTTCCTATACTTGATTTCATTCCTGAGAAGCGGCCAACTGCAGCTCAGTGCCTCCTCCATCCATGGATCACTGCAGGTCCCCATCTTTTGGAGCCATCTGCGCCATCTAGTCAAAACAATAATGTAGAAAATCTAAATGATAAAAAGAAGAGGGAGAACGATGAGAGGGAGGCGATGGAGTTGGGAATGGGGAACATTGCCATCAATGCAGATTCTAAAGCAAGTAAAGATACCCCATCTGTTAGTAGAGTTTCCAAAGCAACCACAAGTGGTTCATCAAAGTAGAACGCCATCCTGAATGAAAAGCAATTTACCTCTTTCCTGTGCTGTCCTTACGAAATTCTCCGCGCTAGCAGGTTGCATTCTTGCGAGGCATCACGTCTCCCGTTATCTGTTCGTTTGTAATTTGTATCCCAATTATCATGGGATAGTAGTACAGACTGTGGGATGGCAACCCTTGGATGGTATTGGGATACTAAGAGCATTTTCGATGATGGTCAATTACTGGAGTAGAGGCCTCTCATAGCCACATGCAGAAAGGCTTAATGAAGCGGCTATTACAAGTTGTCATTGCTTGTCCTGCCAATATTGTTTACTTATGTGATTCATGTAACATCCTCGATTCTGGACTATATGGGACATTTTTATACATTTAACGCCCTTTTGAGCGAGACTAGTGCTATTTGAAGATTGGTTTGCAGTAGTTTTTTTTTTTTCCCTAGTCCATTCAACTAGAGACTGACTAGTTGCTAACTATTTGACATTTGTAAGCATCACTAATCTTTTAAATTTCATTCTAGAATATTAGAAAACAAAGAACTAGCCAAGAGTTCCTTGTGGAGATGGTGGGGGAAATGACGAAGAGAAATTTTCTCATCTCGAGTAGAATATGTGAGATGAGCTCCACCCACTTACAAATGGAGTATTGGGTGAAGTAACCTAACTGCTTTATTTGATCTTAAGTGCTTTTTCAGTCATATTTAATTTTGTTAATTGAAATTGTCTAATGCTCCTTTATTAACAGGATCGATTTTAAGGGGATGTTTGGTATAGTTTTGAAAATAAGTTTTGGTTTTTTGTTTTGTTAAATACAGAAATTGAAAAAGACAATTCACTAATATAATATAGAAATCAAAGATAAAACACAAAAATTAATATAAATATATCAAAATTATAATTAAAAATTATAACATATAGCAATACCAAATGACCCTTTAAATGTCATAATTTAGAACTTTTGGAAGGAATTGTTGTTTTAGAACTAACTGATACACGTGTCAAAAAAATCAATTAAAACGTCACAATTCCCATATGAATTTTACCAAATTCTTAGGATATTCATGGGCTCCTGAAAGCTATCAAAAAAGTACTCGAAGCTTTCAAAATCTTTTGGTCCATCAATCTTTTTTGACGTAGGCTAATGGTTGAGTTCTAAGTTCACGAGGCAAAGTATTATTTTTTAATAATTAATAAATAATTTAATTTGATTTTTAATATTTTGAAGATATTATTTTATTTTTTAATATTTATAAAATAATATAATTTATTCTCTAAAATTACAAAATGATACGTT
>JAOXYD010000005.1:24152925-24172419 GCA_028565735.1 Pinacopodium congolense
CACATGTTAAACAGGGATTCCTTTCAATCCAAATCATAAACGGAAGAGACAAGTTCTTACATATGCAGCTTCTTTTGCATGGCCGAACGTATCAGCAACTGCCTGTATAACAGACCCAACAACGCCTGCTCTTTCTTCTTGCTGCTGCGGTCTGTCATCTGTTGTCTTTGCTCGCTCTTCATATTCCCCTTCTCGTTTAGCATCCCTTAGATCAGAAGCTGCTTGCCACGCCTCTGCTTCAGCTCTCTCCTCCTTTTCTTTCCTTGATGCCATTGCTCTTCAGCCCCAACAATCAACAAACACTATGATTTAATTTTCTTCAAAGATGATACAAAAGTGACTTGCGTTTAGCAAATATAAATTAATAGATCTTCGTGCGATCAACAACTCGATTCCTGAAAAGGGGACACGTTGTGCATGGGTAAGCTCGAATTTAGTGCAACGTGTAGGACGTTGCTTGACATATCGTCACGTAAGAGAAAAAAAAATTGTGGAAGCGTGTGCCAGGTCCAAGTTAAGACGAGGTTGGGTAGTTTGTGGCAGCGGTTGTCTTCCACGTGTCCTGCTACGTGGAATATGGACTCGAGTTGAGTTGCATACGCCGCCTCACCAGAGCAAAAGAATGATAATGTTAGGCTTGTATTGTTTTTACAGTGTTTTCAATTTTTATTTTTTATTTTTATAAATATAAAAATTAATAAAATTAATATAAAATTATAAAATTATAAAATTAATATAGTATAAAAATTTAAAAATATAAAATTTAATATATTAAAATTAAAATTAAAAATAAGAAGTGATACTATACGTATCTTAATTTCTTAATAATTGAATTCAAAATTTATGTCTGTCTTTGGACAGAGGCATTAAGTTTTTTTCTCTTTTAATTTCTTGATTAAAGTCATACTAAATAATTGAAATAAACAGGAACATCTAAGAATTTATTGAAATTTATATACATCATTTTGATAAATGATTGTTCATCACAAATATCCGCAAAGTCTGTCTAGGTGCACTTGATCTTATATAAAATGTTGAACTCAGATAATTCTAATTTTGCATCGCTTAACTCCACTTGATTTCCGTTAGAGCTAATCGTCGTTAAAGAAGCAAATTTTATTTCAATAACATATTGATAAAATACTGGGATGCGTTTTATGTTGCATAAGATTGTTTTTTATTTCTCCAAAATCAATATACTTTAGTTTATTACAAAGTCAGAAGATAACTTATTATGAAGATAACTAATTATGAATCTCAATCTTTATCTGCAACTTAAATTCACAAGTTCTTTATGAATAATTTTAACCATACACATATTCAATCTTTAACAATATTTGTAGATATCTTTTTCTTTTGCATAGAAAAAATGTGTTTCTTTGTTAAATTATAATTAATTATAAATTATATTGAATTAAAAGAGATTCCACTTTATCTTGATAATAATAAAATATCCTTCATATTAATGTTTTGTTTGTTTAAAGTTTTTTAAAGATAAGTATATTGACAAAGTATTAAAAGAAATGAGTCATGAGTCTTGAACTTAAATTAAAGCTTATATGATAATCAAGTGCAAGGATTCAAGATGAAAGATTAAGTTAGATTTGAGTAAGTTTACAATTTAAAATTTTTATGTAAGTCTTGTTTAATCTTATTTTGATATTTAAAGGGCTCATTTATGCATAATTGCATTTGTAGTTAAATGATACATATAGGTCTAATAATCAAAAGAAGAATATGTGGAGAATATTTGAAATAATCTTCTTGATGAATTAAAATATTTTAAGGAAAGTTTTTATTGAGTGTGAAAATTTAAAAATGTGTTTGAAGTGTTAGAAAGTGTTTTTGATTGATTTTAAAGTGTTTAATTATGCTTGTGTAAAAAAACTAGTTTAAACATAAACTAATTGACTAATGATAGTCAACTAATCACTGGTTAACCAATATGTTTCATGCTGTCGATTAGTGTGCAATTGGCAACCTGTTCGGTCAAACGATAGAGAGACATTAGTTTACTAGGCCCTGATCAACTAATACATAAAGGCCAATAGACTGATATATGCACAAATCACGGTCCAACCTTTATATGTATAATGATAAATTGAATTAAATGCTTTAGAAAGATGGTAACATTCATAAAAATCTAATAAGTTAAAACATTATTATAAATAGATGTCTTACATAAGATTTTTTCCATCCAATTTTTGAAAAACAGTCCTACAAGTGCTTTGAAGCAAAAAATGTGTGGGTTTATGCATTTAAGTTGAGTTTTATGTGAGTTTTTGTGAAATTTTGTGAGTTTTTTTGCGCATTCATTTTTAAGTGTTTAGTGAACTTTTAAACATTTTGTGAGCTTAGTGAAACATTTCTTCAAGTATATTTTTGAAAGGTTGAAATATTAAGAAATTATGAAATTGTTAAAGGCTACTTTAAAACCTTAAAAAATGGATTGTGAAATTGTTTTTGTAACTTTTAATTAAAAAAATATTTAACCAATAGTTAGAGAGTAGGCGAAGAAGGGGAAGTTAATGTCTAACTATTATAAAATTTTGGTTTCATATTTTTCTTAACCTTTACTTTCAAGTTTTTATTTTTTAAAAATTTAAAGTTTTTACTTTACAAGTTATTTATTTTATTTATTAAATTATCAATATTATTTATTAAATTATTTATTTAGCTTTTGCAAATTTTTTTAGAGGGTTTAGGAATTTGAGAATTATTAACTTAGATGAATTATTTAATAATTTTATTCATCTCCCTTTTTAAGTGTCAAATAAGACTAATAAATTACAATCAAATTTTCTTTTTCCAAAAGATAAGTAAACTGTATTAAATAAAAGGGAAAAGAATAAGAAATAAGCATAACAGGCCAACAAACAAAAACACATCAGGGCTACACAAGGGAAAGCCACCAAGTGAAAGAGACAACAAAACCCAGAGAAGGAGCTAAACAATAGACATGAGTCTAAAATCAACAGGCACTTGAGAGGAGGTTCTAGTTTATCAGCCAATTAGAGCTCATAGAAGCAAGAATGTCACTGGCTATAGCAGTTTCTCTAACCTTCTAAGAGAACCGAGCACTAGAAATTGCTGCTGAGGTAAGAGAATCACTAACTAACCTTCTATTTCTTTCAGTCTAGATGTGATAGATCAAAGCATAAAAGGCTAATATGAAGAAATCCTTGTTGCCTTTGGAAGGGAATTTCAGGCTAATACTCCAGGTTAAGATGTTGGAACAAGACTGAGCACCACAAGAAAGGCTACAGAAAGTAAGGAGGATTTGTCAAAGAGTGAATGAGAACCTGCAGTTGAAAAAAAGGTGATTGATGTCTTCAGAGCTATCCTTACATAATTCACAGAGCCTGTTGGGGATGGGGAACTTGAGACGATCTTTAGCACAAAGCTTAGACTTGACCGCAAGCCAAAGAATAAAGGTATGGGCAGGAAGGATGATAGAGTTCCATACCAGATTATGGAATTGAAAGTGACCCATATCACCTAAGAGAAGTCTTCTGTAGGAGGCCAAGGAAAATAAAAGAATGGGGCTGGGAAGCCACTAGATAACATCTGTTCTAGAATTATTAAGAGGCAGTCTGAGTAAGGAATTCATCAATGCATTCGCACCTCTAATAGAACAAGCTGGCCAACTCCAACCATTGTTATTGATGAACAACTGCACTTTGGAGGAAGAAGGGATGATAGCTCGCAAGTTTTGAATATTGACAATCTTGTAAAGGGGACCAAGGTCGCACTAATTGTCAAACCAAAAGAAGTATCACAACCATCACCTATTTTATGCTTGATGTTGTCTTGCACCATATATTGAAGGATCAAGACTTACCTAAGAGACCAGGAGATGAAGCTCACTTGGGAGTGGATTGACCAGATACTCCTACCCTTCAGAAAGATTTGGTGGACCTATTTAACCCACAGATTTTCCTTGTCCATGCATAGATTCCATAGACGTTTAATGAGAAGAACCTTAATCGTTATCTTGGTAGAAGGAATGCCTAGACCACCAGCCCTTTTAGGGAGACAAATCTCAGACCATTTCACTTTAGGTTGAGAATTGCTTCCATCACCATTCCAGATGAAGCAACGAATGAGTCTGTCAATGGTCTTGATAATATCTTTGGGAAGGGAGATATGAGCACAACAATAAATGTGCAAGTGGTACAAGACGGAGATGGCAAGCTGGACCCTGCCACTGTAAGAGAGGGTTTTGTTGCGCCAAGAATTAAGTCTTTTATTGATTGATTCAATGAGGAGAAGAAAATATGAGTAAGAGGGTTTCTTGGTGGTGATGGGGACTCCCAAATACTTGAAAGGAAGTTGCGATATTCTAAGGCCTTTAACAGTAATAGCATACTCAATATAGGGGTTAGTGTCAATAGAAAAGAAACAAGAGATTTTAAAGGGGTTAAAAGAGAGACCTGAGAGATTCCTTAAGAGATCCAGTGAGTTAAGAAGAGTATCAATGAAAGTGATATGTGAAGCACATAGGAGAAGCAAATAATCTGCAAAGCACATATTAAAGATGCCTAACTTCTTGCATTTATAATGGAACTTAAAGTTGGGATATTTGGAGATCAACAGTTGAACCAGTCTGGAGTAGACCTCTATGACAGAGCAAAGAGAAGGGCGATAGGGGGTCACCTTGACGAAGAACTCTGGCAGCAGGGAAGACATTAGTTGGTTCTCCATTGATCAAGATTGAGAAGGAAGCCGAAGTGATGAACTTTCGAACCCAATCAATGAACTTGTCAAGGAAATTCATGGCTTGCATAGAATCAAGAAAGGAAAACCCAATTAACTAAATCATAGGCTTTAGAGAAGTCTATCTTTAAAGCGCAACTCTTGATGCTTTTGTTAGTGTTGTAACTCTTGAATAACTCATGAACTATCATTATATTATCACCAATACATTTACCTCGGATGTAAGCACCTTAACAGGGGCTGATCATTTGTTACATGACTGGCTTAAGTAGGTTGGCAAGGATTTTGGCAATCACATTGTAAACCACATTGCAATAAGCTATAGGCCAAAAATCATACAAATTAGAAGGGTTTAAAACTTTGGAAACAAGACACAAATAGGTTTTATTCAGTTCTCGAAACATGGCCCCAAAGGCAAAAAAATCTAGCACAATATTGATAACCAGGTGACCAGTAAGATCCTAATACTTTTGAATCCGTCTAGTCCAGAGGCCTTATCAGGATCCATACCAAAGAGGGTGTCTTTAATCTCTTGAGAAGTGACCTCCCGAGTATGATTAGGGCCACGATCAGAGGGAAAAGAATTATGTAAGACTCCTTTTAGGTCACCTGAAAGGGGCAAAATAGGATGCTCTGAGCCTAGTACATTCTTGAAAAATTCATGAGCCAGAGACTTCATTTTGAATTGATTAATAATAAAATTCCCCACAGAGTCCTTGAGAGAGATGATTTTGTTGGAGTTCTTACAGGTATGAATGACTCTATGGAAATAAGTAGTGTTTCTATCTCCTTCTTTTAGCCATAACGTGCGGGATTTTTGTCTAATTTGAGAATTGATGGCTTCTAAGACTTGGACATAGTTATGCAAAGCAATCTATTCATTTGGATTTTGCAACCTGATCAGAAGGGTTAGAGGCAAGAATGTCTTGACAATGATTCATCTTCTGCAAAGCTTTTGATTTCCAAATAGCCAGTGAGTCAGGGGAACTAGCTTGTAAGAGAACAAGACGCTTCTTGAGAAGATTCAGAAAGTGAACAAATTGGAAAGCATGAAAACCTTCAGTTCTTTGCTGTAAGCAATAGTGGATCTCCTGCAGGAAGCTTGGATGGGACAAGAGGGTGTTGAAGAACCTAAAAGGGGCACATCTTTTCTTTCCACCTCCAGGGATATTGATGAGAATGGGAGAGTGGTCTTAATTAAATTTTACAATTAAGTTCAACTTAATTTTATATAAAATTTTGAGAATCAAATATGAGATAATTGATTTTATTAAAATTAAATTAAATTATTATTATGATTAAAGTTACATTTTAATTAAAAATTTGAAGTTTATTTTAAATTGAAACTTTATTTATGATTTATTTTTCTATCTCATGTGCCCTAATTTCTTTTCTTATTTTAATGTGTTGCTAAACAACGAGTTATTCTCTCTCTTTTTTCAATCTTAGACCATATTTCTCAATATCTTGATTATTCACAAAAGTTAAGATGGAGATGAATAATGATTTTCTTCATGAAGAATTTGAAGAAAGTATATCTATGTGAGTATATCTAATAAAGTGCTCGGAATATAAAACTGGTCTATATCTATAAATAAGGATAGACGAGTTTAGCTCTCCTATTAATCACATTCAAAACATTTGAATTCTCTTTCTTTTCTATATTAGGTTAGATAATTTGACGACTTTATTATAAATGAAAAGTTTCTGCATGATACTTAAGTTAGATTTGTTTTTTTATTTCGAATTATTATGTTAAAATGGTCTTTGGAGAAATTATCAAACTTTATCATTTTACACTCATGATTTGATGCTGATTGATTTCTTAATGTCAATGATGTCAAAAATGGTAGGCACCGACTGTGCCTACCAAAGTTGAAAAAGATAAAAAATAAAAAAGTTAAAAATGGCTGGCCACATCCATCGAACTCTCTTACTTATAAATAGGTAGGAGAGGTAAGGAGCAAATAAGCATATGGTAGAACAAAAAAATAAAAAAGAGAGAAGTGAGGTGAGAGAAAAAAAGTGAATAGAGAAAAAAGAGAGATAAAAATATTCTGTATATTTTTTGTGGGTATAGTTTTTCTTCTTATAATTCTCCAATTTTCAATAGTGAAATTCAATTACCTTATTTGTGATTTTTACCTTGATTTAAGGGTTTTTCACGTAAAATCTGTGTGTCTATTTTATCTTTATTATTTTCAGTTCCATTTAAGTTGCGACCCTACTTTATCTAAGTCCTAATTTTTCTTAATAAGTGGTATCAAAGCCAACTTTGAGTGTGTATATCTACTTATTATATGCTCTATGGTTGCCATCAAGAGTGATCATCCACATCAAAAGATAAGTTAGATTATTATTCACCCTTACGAAGGCACTATTTATTAAGCAATCATGATAGAGGCAATGGTGGCAAAGTATGAAATTGAAAAGTTCAACGAAAGTAAATTCTCACTGTGAAAGTTGAAGATAAAGGCAATTTTGAGGAAAGATAATTGTCTAACAGCCATTAGTGAAAGACCAGTTGGGTTTACTGATGAAAAGTGGAACGAGATTGATAAAAATGTTGTAGCTAATCTTCACCAGGCACTAGTAGATGGAGTATTATCCAGTATAGAGGAGAAGAAGAAAGTAACTACTATTGGAGTAAAGAGAAGATTTGCTAATGTATGGCTTCTCGATTTAGCAGCTACTGTTCATATGACTTCTCAAAGAAAATGGTTCCATCAATATGAATCAGTTTCTGAAGGATCTATGTACAACTACAATGATCAATCTCTAAAGATCGTTGGAATCGGTACTATCAAGTTAAAGATGTATGATGGTATAATTTAGACTATTGACAAAGTGTGACATATGGAGGGCCTAAAGAAGAATTTGTTGTCTGTAAGACAATTGGATGATCTTGGGTTCAGATTTGATATTTAGATCAAGATCGTGAAAGTGATTAAAAGAGAGCTTGTATTTATGAAATCAAAGAAGATAATTGTGAATTTATACATGCTGAAAGGTGAAACTTTGCAAGAAGGAGAAGCATACATTACAGTGACTAATCCAGGTGAAAAATCTGTGATGATGTGGCATAAAAAGTTTAAACATAAGTCAGAACAAGGAATAAATATACTTGAAGAGAATAATCTAAACATATGTCAGAACAAGGAATAAATATACTTGAAGAGAAGAATCTACTTCTAGGTCTCACAACGGTATCACTATCCTTTTATGAACATTACATTATGAGTGAGCAGTATTGATTGAAGTTCAACACATCAAATTTCAAAAGTAAGGAAATTTTAGAATTGATTCACTTTGATGTATGGCAAGCACCGGTTATGTCATTAGGAGGAGCAAATTTCTTTGTATCATTCATTGATGATTATTCAAGGAGATATTGAGTGTTTCCTATTAAGAGAAAGGCATATGTGTTTCCGGTCTTCAAAATTTACAAAGCGCGGGTGGAACTTGAATCTGGCAAGAAGATTAAGTATTTACGATTAGATAATTGAGGAGAATATATTGATAAAGAGTTTGATAAATTTTGTAAGTAAGAAGGTATTACAAGGCAGCTCACAATGAAATATACTCATCAACAAAATGGAGTGACATAGTGGATGAATAGAACTCTATTGGAAAGAATAAGAATGCTGATGAGAACTGTAGGCTTAGACAAGAAATTTTAGATAGAAACAGTCAATACCGTCTGTTATGTGGTGAATCAAGCTCCATCAACTGTAATTGAGTTCAAGACACCGACGGAGATTTGGACTAGTAGACCCGTGGATTACCCAAACCTCCATATATTTGGAAGTCCTGTCTATGTGATGTTCAATGCCAAGAAACTGCAAAGTTGGATCCAAAGTCTAAAAGATACATTTTCTTGGGATATACTGAAAGAGTAAAGGGGTATCGTCCGTGGGGTTTCACTACCTATAAGATTATTATCAACAGAGATGTTATTTTCATGGAAGATAAGGACCAAAAGTAAGAAGAAATTATTGGCACTTCAAAAGAGAATCCAGAGACTACAGTAGTACAGATGGAAAGGGAAGATGACAAAAATAATTCTTCTGAAGTTGCACCAGAGTACGAGGACCAAGAATTAGTCGAATTTGATGTTCCAGATACTTAGAGATCAACTCGTATAAGAAGGTTACCGAGTTGGCACTGAAACTATATTATGTAGGGCAATATTACATATTATTTTTTAACTAAGGACAGAGAGTAGTCAACTTTTCAAGAAATAATGAATAGTTTAGATGCATCTTAGTGGATGGCAGAAATGCAGGAAGAAATTGAAGCACTTCATAAGAATAAGACATGGGAGTTAGTGTCACTGCTGCAAGGAAGAAAGCCCATTGGCAATAAATGGGTTTACAAAATCAAGCGGAGTAGAGATGATCAAGTGGAACGATATCATGCGAGATTAGTAGTAAAAGGTCATGCTCAGAAAGAAGGTATTGACTTCAATGAAATATTTTCTCCTGTAGTTTGGCTTACTATAGTTTGATTAGTCTTAGTGATGTGTGCTACATTTAACTTACATCTTGAGCAGTTAGATGTAAAAATTACATTTTTTTATGGAGATCTTAAAGAAGAGATCTATATGCTTCAACTAGAATGTTTTGAATAAAAAGAGAAAGAGAATTTGATTTGCATGTTGAACAAATCTATGTACGATCTAAAGCAGGCGCCAAGGTGTTGGTATAAAAGATTTGATTCCTTCATCATGAGTCTTGGTTATAGCAAATTAAATGCGGACCATTATGCATATTTCAAGAGGTTTGATAAAGATGTTTGTGTAGTCTTGCTATTATATGTGGATGACATGTTGGTTGTAGGCTTTAACAATGACTGTATTAAAGAATTGAAGATACAGTTGACTAGGAAATTTGAAATGAAGGATTTAGGGCTGGCAACACAAGATTTTAGAGATGTAAATCCACTGAGACAGAAATAATAGGAAGATTTGGCTTTCTCAGAAGAATTATCTGAAAAGATCTTGCAGTGATTCAACATGTAAGATTGTAAGTCAATTTATACCCTTCTTCCTGTTAATTTCAAGTTATCCTTAAGTATGAGTCCTAGGAGTGAAGAAGAGAGGATAAAGATGTCTCGCGTACCATATGCATCAGCAACGAGGAGCTTAATGTTTGCTATGATTTGTAAAAGACTAGACATTGCACATGTAGTAGGAGTGATTCGTCGATACATAGTGAATCTGGTCGAGAGCATTGGAATTCAGTTAAGAGGATTCTCAGATATATCAAGGAAACCTCAGATGCTGCATGATGTTATGGAGGATCATACTTTATCGTTAGAAGATATGTTGATGCTGATTATGTAGGTGATCTTGACAAGATTAAATCCACTACAGGATATGTGTTCACATTAGCTAGAGGAGTTATGAGCTGGGTTTTAAAATTACGGTTAGTTATGGCTACATCAACAACAAAAGTAGAATATGTAGCAGCTATATAAGCCGGTAAAGAAGAAATGTGGTTAAAGATGATATTGGAGGAACTTAGATACAAATAAGAAAATATTGTTCTGTATTGTGACAACCAAAGTACTTTATATCTTGTAAGGAATCCAGCATTTCATTCAAAGATAAAACACATTCGCGTTTATTATCACTTCGTTTGTGAGAAAGTAGAATAAGGAATAATGGATATGCAGAAGATTCATACTATGAGCAACTTGATAGATTTTATGATAAAGGCAATCAATGTTTGTAATTTTATGTGGTGTTGATTCTCTTGTGGCCTGATGGAGACGTAAGCAACATGAAGCGACAAGGTAGAAAGAATGATGTGAATATATGATTGATTATCAATTAAATCTTCAAGTGGGAAAATTGTTAAAAATAAGTGCCCACTAAAGTTTAAAAAATAATAAAAATAAAAAAAAGTCAAAGATGGCTGGCCAAGTGGCTGGCCATCCATCAAACTTTTCTGCCTATAAATAAGCAGAAGAGGTAAGGAGCAAATAAGCATAAAAAAGAACAAAAATATAAAAAAGAGAGAAGTAAGGTGAGAGAAAAAAAGAGAAAAAAAAAAAAGAGAAATAAAAATATTATTTATATTTTTTATGGGTTTAGTTTTTCTCCTTATAATTATCTAATTTTCAGTAGTGAAATTCTTCTACCTTATTCGTAGTTTTTACTTTGATTTAAAAATTTTCCAGGTAAAACTGTATATTTATTTTATTTTTATTATTTTCAATTTTATTTATGCTGCGATCCTACCCTATTCAAGTCTCAATTTTTTTCAACAAATGACACATAATTTTTACAAATGCCTATGCTTTCTCATATAAGAAAACATATGAAAATATCTTTGAAACAACATATCTCACAAAATTTTGAATAATAATTCTTATATGTAAAGTAAAACTGTATGGCAATTTAAACATGAAATTTAACTATTTTATTAATAAATATAAGAATGATGATGTTGTTAAATTAAAATTATATAAACACAAATATATTTTTGACCGCATTTTCACATTTTATCAATTAATTTTAAACGATACTCTAATTTTTTTAAATTGATCTATTCACTTTAACAATAAGATATCATATTTCGTGTAATAATAGCGCTTCTATTGACCAAAATTATTATAATAATTCGCCTATGTGACCTGCATATCATAGTTTAAAATTTTTAACCTATATATGTATACAACTGTAGAATTAAGACTGAAACTGGCTAATTTTTACAATCTTTTAATATGCGAACCAAGGCAAAGAGAATGGCTACGATTTGTTGGAAGAAGAATTTTAAACTTTTTAAAACTACTATTCCGTCCAAAATGTTTACAGATAAGTTTGCTTTTATATTGGATCCCAAATCTTTTAACATACATTTTTATCCAAAGTTTCAGTCTCTGGATATGCAGTATCATAGATTCTGACGTGTTACAACTTGAAAATTTGAATGGATATCACAGTGATCTTCACATATTTTCTGTTCGAATTTGATTATAAATACAGAGATGCACCCTCTTTCCTCAGCGACCATCTCTTCAGTCTTCACCGTCAACATGTCAACTTTTTTCAGAGTTCCATTATTATGTTTTAGTGTTTTATTCTTCAGCTCTCTTTGTTCTGCCATTGAAGTTACTGTTGATAATAGAGCAGTCAACATCGATGGAGAAAGGAAGCTAATAATATCTGGTGCCATACACTATCCTCGTAGCACTCCTGGAGTAAGTTTTTTACGTTAACTTTATATCACGTTTTCAGGCGAACAATGTCATTATCTTCAATCCCTCATTATATTATCCACTGTTTAGTTCCATTTTTGAAAAATATTTATTATATGCCTTCGTTCCATGCAGATGTGGCCATCACTTATCCAGAAATCTAGAGAGGGTGGTCTCAATGCCATTGAGACTTACGTATTTTGGAATGCTCATGAGCCTCAACGTCGTCAGGTTTGTTTACTCTGACAGCTTTTGATTACCTTGTCGATAACTTGACTAGGTTTTCTAATACCATTTCAACATCATGAGGACGTAAGTTCTTCTGTGATTTCATTAACATAAGCATGCTTATTCTTATCTATTTAGTATGACTTCTCCGGCAACTTGGATCTCGTCAGATTTATCAAAACTATTAAGGAGGGACATCTCTACGCCATTCTTCGGATTGGTCCATATGTCTGTGCAGAATGGACTTATGGGTAATTGTTTGTTACTAAAATCATACTTCTGTCTATGTTTTGTTTGAACTTCGCTATTGGTTACCGTAATCTTTTGTAAACATGACGTTTTACGTACATTAGAGGCTTGCCGGTATGGTTGCACAACATTCCAAACATTAAATTGAGAACAGATGATCCTGTCTACAAGGTAAAAACTATATGGAAGGACCTATTTTCAAATTATAGTATATACTATTCACAATGCTAATGTTGTTTTCTTTCTTTCTTTCTTTCTTTCTTTCTATATTGTTAATTAATTAACAGAGTGAGATGCAAACTTTCACGACATTGATTGTGGAAATGATGAAGCGCGAGAGACTCTTCGCCTCGCAAGGCGGACCTATCATCCTTGCTCAGGTTTATACTCTATTTCATGTGGTGTCTCTTTCCTTTGTTTTAATTATGAATTTCATTGCTGACGGCTTAAAATCTTATGCTTGAAGATTGAAAATGAATACGGTAATGTAGAATGGGCATATGGTTCAGATGGATACAAGTATGTCGAATGGTGTGCTAATCTGGCTGAAGGCTTCCATATTGACATTCCTTGGATCATGTGTCAACAGGACAATGCCCCGCTACCTATGGTAATGCTAATAAACAAAGCTCATGAATATACTCTATATATATATATATATATATTTGCACCAACGAAGACTTCTGTATTGATGATATGACTATACAGATTAGCACCTGCAATGGTTATTACTGTGATCAGTGGCAAAATCCCAAATCTAATACCCCAAAGATATGGACGGAGGATTGGAGTGGCTGGTTTGTCACACTTTTCGTTGTTATATTTTAGTCATAAATATAAATTATTATACTTAAAAAGAAATGATTATGTTTCAGGTTCAAGAACTGGGGCGCTCAAGATCCGCACAGGACAGCAGAAGACCTTGCCTTTGCTGTTGCAAGGTTTTTCCAGCTTCAAGGCACAGTTCATAACTACTATATGGTTAGATAGTGATTTATAATCTTCAAACTTATAATTTAATCTTTTCTTTTTCCCGTTTTTCCTTCTGAAGTTGGTAGTTATAAACATAACATTAATCCAATATTTTTTGTTGATTTTAGTACCATGGTGGTACTAACTTTGGCAGCACAGCAGGAGGTCCATATATCACAACTTCTTACGATTATGATGCACCCCTTGATGAATATGGTAGGGAAATCATTTACTAGTACGCATTTATCTACAGGCTTGTCTAATCAATCATTAATACAGGAAACCTGAATCAACCCAAGTGGGGACATCTCAAAGACCTTCATAATTTATTAATGTCTATGGAGAGAACTCTTACGTATGGTTCAATAAGCAATACTGACTTTCCTGGCATTAGACAGGTAACTGATGTTAAATGCTATTTGATACTTATATTTCTTACATTTAATCTAATATATATCTTTGCATTCGATATGCTTAAACTCGCAGATTACAATCTACTCTTATGAAGGAAAGAGGAGTTGTTTCTTATCAAATTCACACGCTAGCGAAGATTATACTTTTGATTTTGAAGGTAATCAATACCTTGTTCCTGCATGGTCTGTTAGCATTCTTCCTGATTGCTACACAGAAGCGTACAATACTGCAAAGGTAAATTTATCTACATCCATCCCAATTCCTAATGCTCTACAAGCAATAATTAGTGTTCAACAAAGCTTCTGTTTTTTTTTTTATAGGTTAATGCTCAAACTTCAATAATGGGGAAGAATCCAAACATGATGGATGATGGAGAAGAACCATATAGTTTGCAATGGTCTTGGAAACGAGAGAATATTCGTCAAGCCAAGCCACAAGATTCTTATGTGTTATCAACCAATGAGCTCCTGGAACAGAAGGCTGTGACTAATGGCACTAGTGATTACTTATGGCTTGTAACGACGTAATGATATAAATTTTCTTCCCCTACCCCTAGTTTATATCGTTTTAAGCACAAATCCTCCTATCTGACAAGTAAATGGACAGGTTATCATATGACCAGAATAATCCTCTGTGGAACACCGATCCCAAAAAGAGTCATTTCCTGAGCGTGCACACCAAGGGACACGTCGTTCATGCATTCCTTAATGGCAAACATATTGGTACGTTATTATCTAATTTTGTTCATTTTTGTCTCTTTTTTTCCTTTTCCTCTAATGCTTCAAGTTTGTTCAACTTACATCAGGATCACAAGCTGCTCAATACAGTCATTATGAATTCACGTTTGAGAAGAAGATTAAATTGGTACCTGGCTCAAACAGTATCAGTTTTGTTAGTGCCACTGTGGGACTTGCTGTAAGTTACTGGTTGCATATTTGAGTTCCTTAACATTAGTGTTATCCGTTAAATGAATATTCTTAATACTTTTCCTCTTGTTTTATGTTTAGAACTACGGTGACCACTATGATTTGGTAGAATATGGAATCAAAGGTCCAGTTCAACTGATTCTAAGGGATGCATCGGCCAAGGAAGTGGTGGCCCAGAATATCTCTGGGATATGGAATTACAAGATTGGATTGGACGGTGAAGATAGGGGATTGGCTGCAGGTAAACCTAAGCCATGGACTGTACGTCGCCGTCCTGCTAATACACCATTCATTTGGTATAAGGTAATGATGTTGACAAATAGTTATAAAAGTCTGTTTCATTGACACAAGAATCTAATGCCTTGAATTAATGTTGTTATGTAGACCACTTTTCCAGCTCCCATTGGTGAGGATCCTGTTGTTGTAGACTTACTTGGTTTGGGTAAAGGCATGGCTTGGGTGAACGGCCACAGCATCGGAAGATATTGGCCAAGCTACCTTTCTTCAGAAGATGGTTGTGATTTTGAATGCGACTATCGTGGAACTTATGGAGCTGGAAAATGCAGAACAAACTGTGGCAAGCCGAGTCAAAGATGGTAAGAAAATCTGCTTTCATGTCAGAAGTAATACATCTTCTTCAGTTTATCTAATTTATCATATGATGTTTGTTTTTTAAGGTACCATATTCCGCGATCCTTCCTGAAGGCTGATGACAACGTGCTTGTTGTCTTTGAAGAAATGGGAGGGACCCCAGATCTTGTGAAAATCGAAACTATATCTGTAGAAAAAGTATGCGTGAATGGATATGAAGGTCATACTGTGGAATTGGCATGCCAGGGTGATAAAGTTTTCACCGATATCAAATTTGCAAGCTTTGGTTCGCCAAAAGGAACCTGTGGGGATTTCCGTAAGGACAGGCATTGCCATTCCGACAACTCTTTAGATGTTGTTAGAGAGGTAAGAATGATTTTTTCTTTTTGGGTTCTAAAATTTATTAAGTATGTTACATGCTTAATGAGATTATGCTATGGTAACTGAGTGAATTGCTATGTTGACTCACAGGCATGTCTTGGTATGGATAAGTGTTCATTCAAAGTTGACGAGAGCGCTTTCGGCCCCCTGCGTTGTAGAGTTGATGAATACAGGCTAGCTATCGAAGCTACTTGTCAGTTAGTTATGTAGGATTTTTAGTCTTTAATAGTAGTTATTAGCAGAGTCCATTGTCAGAGATCACGTCATTTAGTGACAATAAATGTTTAGAACATAAGCAGTTTAGGCTTTATGGGTCGATGCATTACCCTATAATAAAGTTATATATTCCATAAATTTCTCTATCCTCAATCCCTATTTAATTAATTATTCACTTTCCAAGCAATTGGATGAAGAAAAAAGTAGTGATCTCCAGGGTAAAAAGACCTAATTGCGGTCTAAAATGAACATATTCATCTACTTGGGCTCGGTTAAAATCTTTGCTATGATCAACTTTTTGTAAAACTACGAACTAATTTGCATGTTAAAGGGAAAAATGTAGGGAAAAGAGGGGATGTTGGAACATAATCACCAATAATCTTTGCATGAGCAATGGCCATTTGCAAAGAAATGAAATCCAGAAGCATCCCTTACGCATATGTCTCTCCTGGTGACAACTGAAACATATTTTAAGAAAGAATGACAATCCCCACAAAGGGTGATGTTCTTGAAAATTTGAACTGGTTCTCCTGGTCTGGTCATCAGGAGCGCATAAGTTGCAGCTAGTTTTGCGCTGTGGTAGAACAAGAAATCTTTCTTCTGATGCTCCTCTACTTCATGAAGAACAAAGCTCGTGTCAGGCTCATATCCAGCTTTTAGGCATTCCAAGACTAATATTTCTAGCGCACTGTATATGTCTTTTGTTTGAGGATGGGATTTGTCTCGTACAAAGAATGAATGCATCTTCTTCTGATAAATGGCCCAACTTCTACATGGGTGCTTCTTAATGCCCTTTTCTCTCATATTCTCCCTCACAATATCCGAGCAATGCCACCTACCAGAAGCAGAGTACAGATTGGAAACAAGAGCAAAGGTGGATGGATCCTGTGGTTCTATAGCAAGTATGCGCCTTGCAGCACGTTTTCCAATGTCTGTATTCAAATGGAGTCTGCAACTGTCAAGCAAAGCACGCCAAACAGAAGCCTCGGGCTCAATGGGCATATCAAGGATCAATTGTTCAGCTTCTTCAAGAAGACCCCAGTAACCCAGAACGCTGACCAAGGCGGCATAATGCTCTGAAGACGGCTCCATGTTATGTACTTCTTTCATAGAGCGAAACAAGACTTGGCATTCATTAACTATATTTGAACTGGTATACTTATGAGAAGATAAAATCAACATAAAAGTGACTGCATCAGGTTGCACACCAGCCTTCTTCAACCTAGACCAGACAGCCAAGGCCTCATCCCCTTGCCTGTGAAGAAGATGACCCACAATCAATGCATTCCAAGAAATTATATCATGTGTGGGCATCATATTGAAGAATCTGATTGCATCAACCATGTTGCAACACTTGGAATACATGCTTACTATTGAATTTCCCACCCCTACATCAGCTACAAGCCCTGTTTTAAGTGCATGACAGTGGAGTCGCCTTCCCAGCTCAAGAAATCCCAAAGTTCCACAAACCCCAAGTACTGAACTCAATGCAACTTCATCCAAAACCACATTCCCTTCATATTGACTGCGGTGAAAAAGAGAAATCGCCTCATCAGGCATACCATTACGAGCATAACCACACAGCATTGATGTTTGAACTATAGAGCTGTCCTGGTCAGTTGGCCAATTGGAGAACATTTTATCAGCATCTTTCAACCTTCCACATCTTATGTAAACATCAATAAGAGCTGCTTCAATAATAGCATTTGACCTAAAATCGAACTTGACAAGAAAACCGTGAATTTGCCGACTGATATCCAATCTTGTGAGCAAGCCACAAGCATTCAACACGCTAGTGAAAGTAGAGTCTGACAACTCTATTCCTTCTTGGGCCATCTCAATAAACAAGTCGAGTGCCTTCAATCCTTCACCATTTCGGCAAAATCCAGCCAACAGTGCATTGTAAGAAACATGATTCCTCTCTGGCATCTCCTCAAAGATCTCCGCTGCCGAATCTACGCATCCAAATTCCAAATATGCAGTTATCATCTCTGTCCATGTCACTAAATCTCTCATTGCCATCCTCTCAAACACTGCCACCACATCTTTTAAACTACCACATCTTGTGTAGAATCTGATAATAGCATTGTTCAGACTCACATTACCCTCTAAACCAATTCTAATAGAATGGCCATGAATCTCTCTCCCGTCCATCACTGAAACGCACCCGGTACAAGCAGTTAAAAGTGTTGACAAAGTGAACTGATCTATTTTTAACTTATCATCTGGCGGCAAATCGCGAAACAAGTGTAGTGCTTTATAGTATAAAGATTCTTTAACAAAACTCGACAACAGTGTATTCCACGAAGCAATATCTCTGTGATCCATTTCATCAAACAATTGAACTACATAATCCAAACTCCCGCAGTTACTATACAAAGCCATCAACGCATTAGCAACAAAAACGCTATCCAAAAAACCCATCTTGAGAGCCAAGGCGTGAACTTGCAACCCAAATTCAAAATCTAAAGCCCTGATACAAGCAGTTAAAATCCCAACGAAACTGTAATTGTTAGGCTCAATGCAAGCCCTCCTCATTCTAAAGAAAAGCTCAACTGCTTCGCTCTCTCGATTCTCCTTGGCCAAACTCGAAATCAACGCAGTGTACGACACGACGTCAGGGCTGTGAAGGCCCCTGAAAACTCCATAACCATCAACAAGAAAACCCATCTTCAGATAAGCCGAAATGAGACGATTACCCACAGGGGTCTGGTGTTGAAGCTTGTGAACCAAAGCGTGCACAGCTCTGGCAAGCTCAACATCAGCATATTTAACGGACAAACGAAGCCAATGCAACAAGTCATCAACGTCGATAGTTTCCTGAAAGTCGTCGAAAGAGTCTGAAATTAGAACAGCTTCATGAGCTTCGTGCTTAGAGAGAGGTAAATGGGAGGATATCAGAGGTCGAACAATGGAGGACGCGACTTGTGGGCAGTGTATATAACAGATGTGAGGTTTGATTTTCAAGAGAGAAGGTGAAGGGAGTAGTAACGTTGTTGGTGGCTTGGAATGAAGGTAAGAGACGGAGGTTATCGGCGGTTGGATAACGGTAGCCATGGATTGGAGGCGCCAACCATAGTCAGAGAATGAGAGCTGTTTGATATCCCGTAGGACGTACCAACCACGCGCCAACCGCACTCGAATCTTTTAACAAAACTGCTAAAAAAAAAGAAAGGAAACCAAAGTGAGCAAGGCACGTCGTCGTATTGGAAGCGACTATAAAAAATAAGCGTACAGCACAAAATCCTTGGCTTTTTTGACCTTGGAAAGATCGGGAGCTCGAGCATACTTGATCAGACCTCCATGGATGGAGCTCGCAAACATCAGGTGAAATGAGTTATTTTATTTCATAAAAATGGGAATTTTTTCAATTGTGCATTCATTATTGTTGGAAACTTGCTTTAAAATGATTTAGGTATCGCTAAGAGGAGCGAGTAAACGGGAGATATCGAGGGACGCACTTCTCGAGAAAGTCTCCCTCGAAAGAGAGCTCCGGAGCTACGCCCGGCGAGCTTCTGCCGCCGCCGTATTTGTACAGGTGCTTCAATTATTTTGATATTTGTAATTAGGAGGATTAGGTTGTGAATCATGATTAGTT
>JAOXYD010000005.1:24201122-24212175 GCA_028565735.1 Pinacopodium congolense
GTCTTGTAAAGGTTACTTTTAACCCTAAAAGAAGATTGTATTTGGTTTTGAGTTGTTAGTAAAAAAAAAAAAAGTTATCTAACAAGTAGTTAGAGAGAAGACGTAGCTATCTTTTGGGCAGGCGAACTTCTATAAGACCTTGTATCTTTCTCTTCCCTTTTTTCTTTTACTATTACTTGTTGTGTGGTTTGGCTATCAGCTTATTTGTTATCAAATTAGCATTTACATTTTCATAGCATATTAGACTGTTTTGCTTAGGGGGCAAGTTTAATTAGTTTAAGAAATTTTTAATCACTCAATTCACCCCCTTCTTGAGTTTCTTTAGGGCTTACAATTGGTATTAGACTATAGTTCTTATATTTGCATTAATTTCTAATGAAACTATGAGTAATCATCCATTATGACACATTTGCTAGGTTCATCAAGTCATAAGGGTTAAAACATTAGTAGTGCACCATTTTTTGATAGAAATAATTACTTGGATTGGAAAAGTAGAATGGAGTTTTTCCTTCAAGCTGAAAATATTAAATTGTGGGATATAGTGACTGAAGGGCCATACATTCCCACTAAGATAGAAAATGGTCAAAAAGTTTTTAAAGTAAAAGATAAGTGAAACGTAGAAGATGAAAGACAAGTTTAACTAAATAGAAGAGTCTTTCAGTAACTTTATAAAATTAAATAATGACAGTAATACATTCTAATTTTGTAATATTTATATCAACATAATTTTTTAAAAAAATTAGAAATTTTTTTTATAAAAATAAAATTAGTTTGAAAAAATATTGTTTATATTAATTATGTAAGATACATACATAATACCACGTAAATGAGATGGTTAAAAAGAGACAATGATCTTTCGACTACCCTATAGAAGGAAAATTTGAAACTACTTACGACAAAAAAAAGAAACTAATAACTTGGTTATTGTTTGTTGCCAAAATTAGTGCAAAATCCAAATCATATAAAGGACTTAATTTTTAATTCCATGAAGTGCTAACGATGCGCTTTCTCTCCTTCTTTTCTAGGAAAAGAATGCATAGTTTTAAAATTCAAGTTTCACACTCTCTTTTTCATATCTAATTACTTTGTTCATATTACATGTATGTTGCAAAGATCAATCTTTTGACATGTAAGTTATATTTTTACCTTTATAATTTCATGCCCACGCTATGAAATTATAATATTATAATATAATATTAAATTATTATTATATTGTTATAATATATTATAATATAATATAATTATATAATATAATATAATACAATTTAATTATGAAAATAGTGTAGAAATCTGTTCTAGAAGTTTTTTTTTTCTATGTCAAGCTACTACCTTATATATATATATATATATGAATTATACATCAAATTTTAATGGAAAAGGAAACAAAAAAGTTTTCTTTACCATTACTTGATGAAATCACGCATTGTTGCTTTTTTATCTTAAGTTTGCATTTTTTACTTTTGTATTTATTTGAACTTTGCATTTTTTACTTTTGGATATATTTTTATTTTTAAAATTTTTTTTGGAATTAAGTGAATCTGTTTGTTTGTTAAATTAAAGCGTTTAATATGTATTTAAGTTTCAAATATATGTTATATATATATTTAACATAAATAGTATTTTTAAGTTAATTTTATTTTTGTAAAAATATTTTTTTCTAAAATTTTAAAATTATGTTGATATAAATATTTAAAAAATTAAGAATGTATTGTTGTATATAAAATTATTATGTTAATGGGTATATTAGGAAATAAATGTAAATGAATTTTCAATTCTAAATTTATTTTAAAAATAATTATAAGTAATTAAATTAAATTATATATTTTAAATAATAATTATCTAAATAAAAAATTATTTATAAATAAATATCATATTCTATATTAAATTAAAATCAAATGACGGTCTTTTTATTCTAGCCCATAAACAGAGAAAACGTCCATCTCGCGACCCAATAACCTCCTTTCATGTATCCATATCCATTGCAGAAGCCGAACCAAATTCAGATAATCCAAAACCTCTCTGCTCTTGACCGTCTTATTGAGGTATGCAACTCTTCAACGGCTAGCGTCGAAAGGAGTTACCCCATTTCTGAACCCGATTTGCGAATCTTGTTCTAGTTGCTGAATCACATCATCTTTCTGCCTCCTTTATCTGAAACTATTTGTTTTCTCTCTCTCTCTGTCTCTCTCAATGGGAAGAAGAGATAGAGAGCGGTCTTCTTCCAAACGAAAAAGAAGATACTCGGACGATTCGGAATCCGATGCCAAGTCCAATTCTTACTCGGACGATTCAGATGGTCGCGGTTCTTCTCCTAAGCAGAGCTCCGCAAAGCGGAGAGAGCGTGATAGAAGTAGTCGGAGCAGAAGCAGGAGGAGCCGCCGGCGCAGCCGGAGCTCTGATGAATCTGAGGATAGTGATACTGGCGAGAATGACAGCAGGAAGGCGAGAAAGATCTCTGAAGAAGAAATTGCAGAATATTTAGCTAAAAAGGCTCAGAAAAAGGTAAAGTTTGGCTTTTTTTTTCAATTTTTTTTGTTTGACCGAGTTTTAGGGTTACTGATTTGTCTGTGTTATTGTGCAGGCCATGAAAGTTGCGAAGAAATTGAAGGCACAGTCTGTGTCTGGTTATTCGAATGATTCTAATCCATTTGGTGATTCTAATCTCAATGAGAAGTAAGTTTCCCGCAGTTTCTTCTTGATTTGTTTGTCTGTTAATAGTATTGAAGTTATCACAATGTGATAGTACAATATGTTAGGGGTTGTTTGTCGGGTTTTTTAGTCAATTTAGTGGCATTAATTTCTGCAATTGTAGCTTATCCAAACAGCCCTTCATTTTACATATAGGATAACCTTCAAGTGCACTTCTTTTTAGTTGTCTCAGCTTTATTAGGTTGTGACAACAGGACCGTATATGATAATCTGTGACTACGTAATAGTAATCCAATGTTTTCACTAAACAATGCAAATTTGGTCCCTAGCTTACTATCTCTGCATCTTCAATTTGTTGCACTTATGGATTTGCCTGCTCTCAAATTGGTACTTAGACGATATCTTATATTATATAATGAGAATTGCTAATATTCATGAATTGTAGATTTGTATGGCGAAAGAAGATTGAGCGTGATGTTGTCCAAGGTGCTCCACTTGACATGTTCTCTGTTAAAGCCGAGAAACAGAGACAGAGAGAAAGAATGGTATGCTTATTAAAGGCTAACTACATGATATATAGCTTTCTGTTCATCTAGCCCTTCAATTTTATCATACTAGTTCGTCATGCTGCATAACTATTGCAAAGTGTGTTGTCCAACATTTTATTGTTGCTGTTCTTTTTGTCTGATGTAGAGAGAGTAGTTTATGCCACCTGACTTTCTATGTGGTGACCTTATAGAGGAATGGTTTGAGAATAATTTTGTATTGGTTGGATGAATGAATTTGATTGAACTTATAGACTAGAGACGTGTTGCCAATCCTATTCTTGGTTGAACCATATCAATTAATGAAAAAGAGAAGGCAAAGAATGCCATGCCTGGTTGTTTACACATTGCTTTTGACAATGTTGTTTCTTGTTTTTGTACCATTATTGCATTGATTATTTCCTTTTCCATATCAGTTATTGTTCTTTCATTTTCTTCATTAAAGCTTTTGATAATGTAGCTTAGTTGTCAAATGGAACACATGCTGTTTATATTAGGTCAAAACTTACTGCTTTTTGTAATCCAGGCGGAGATTGAAAAGGTGAAAAAAAGAAGAGAGGAAAGGGCACTTGAAAAAGCACGTCATGAGGAAGAAATGGTAATTTTAGTCTAGATATAGCTGAGTTTTGTTGTAGATTAGACCATTTCTTATAAGCTTTGGTAACTTCATTCATATTTGCGTTACTACTTTGTTTGGTTGCTTATTTTGGCATGAGATTTGGTTTAGTAATTGCATTTCTTTCTGCAGGCATTGCTAGCTAGGGAACGTGCTCGGGCTGAATTCCAAGACTGGGAAAAGAGAGAAGAGGAGGTATGCGTGATTGTTGCCTTCTTGTTGACATTGTTACCTTACTATTTCTCTGGTGATAGTCATTTTAGTAACATGCATTCACTGTACAGTTTCATTTCGATCAAAGCAAAATCAGGTCAGAGATTAGATTACGTGAAGGGCGTATGAAACCCATTGATGTTCTGTCCAAGCACCTCAATGTCTCGGATGATTTGGATATAGAAATAAATGAGCCATACATGGTTTTCAAGGTAATTGTTAAAGACTTACCTTAATTTTCGTTGGTTTAATATACTTGGCTTTTGAGGTGAAGGCTACTATCTAGTGAATGGTACTGCAAAGTGACCTTAAAGTTGTACCCTATTTTTATCAAGTATCAGGAAATTGAATTGAGTGTTCACACTGACACTTGATATGCATAATGCAGGGGTTGACAGTAAAAGAGATGGAAGAGCTCCGTGATGACATCAAATTGCATCTTGATATGGATAGGAAAACTCAGACACATACTGATTATTGGGAGGTACTCCCTTCTGACATTTATCAAAAGATTTTTGACTGCCATTGCTGGATTATTCAGATCTACGTGTGCAACATGTATGCCGAAATCCTTAGGCAAGTTATATCTCATGCCAGGAACTGTCAACTATTACTTTTGTTTTTTGATCTGGGAATACACAATAGGGAAGCTCTCTCCTTTTTATCCTAAATTTCACCTTCTTTTCCTTGGGATTGATGTGTCCTGCAGGAGTATATTCCTCCAAACTTTATGGCACGAGTAGATTGATTTAACAGAAGTACCAAAACAATAATCTAGTAGTTTTGCTACATCAATCTGGGTGAATTTAATTTATTAGATGGACTACAGTTATTACTGTTCTGTTGGTCTCAGATGTTACTTTGAATGCTTATGAATGTGAAATTGCCTGTTTGCCTTTAGTTTCTGTATACAAGCACAATTGTATACCTGGTGGAATGTGTCTAAATTGTAAAATGGACAGGCACTTCTAGTGGTTGCTAATTGGGAACTAGCTGAAGCAAGGAAAAAGGATGCAGTGGATAGGGCAAGGGTACGTGGGGAAAAACCACCTGCTGAGTTGCTTGCAGAAGAAAGGGGTCTGCATTCAAGTATTGAAGCAGACGTTAGGGTCCTATTGGAAGGGAAGAGTTCGAGTGAGCTCGACGCATTAAGGTCTCAAATTGAATCACAGATGAGCTCCGGCTCTGCAAAGGTAGTTGAGTATTGGGAGGCTGTCCTTAAACGACTCCATATATATAAAGCAAAGGTATCTAATGATTTCAAGAAGTTCATAGATTGTCTGTGGATGCTCAAATACATGCTGTGAACCTTACCTGCAAATTGTTCCAAATGCAGGCATGCTTGAAGGAAATCCATACTAAAATGTTACGGAAGCATTTGGAGCGCCTTGAGCCACATTTGGAAGGTGATGATAACGTGGAAGCTGATCATAGTTTGAGGCCTAGCGAAGAGGAAAGTGAGCATGATGTGGATGGTATGTATGCTTTGTCATTTTGTGTGAAAACCTAGATTCATTTTCGGAGTGCTGACTTTTCTTTGCACATCTTTGTGAGTAGATGTGAAAACACTCTCTCCAGAGCCAATGTTGAAAGAGGATCAAGAAGCAGAGGAGGGTGGATCTTTTTCCCCTGAGCTGTTGCATGGAGATGATGATGAAGAGGCAATTGACCCAGAAGAGGATAGGGCTATACTGGTAGTTTTCATAAAAAAAATTTTAGATGGCAAGAGAATGCAAATAAAATATGTGTTCTTCGATTTGACCATGAGTTTCTTTACTCAATGACAGGAAAGGAAACGTGTTGCTGTTTATGAGGAACAACAACGACGAATTCGAGATGCCATGGCTTCAAAGTCATTGCCTCCAGAAGACAACTTTGAGCTCAAAGCCATGAAAGCTATGGGAGCTATGGAGGAAGGTGATGCAGTTTTTGGCACTGGTGCTGAGGTCAATCTGGATTCCCAGGTGTCTCTTCTTGGCTACTCTTCCTATCTACTCATCCTGTTTTGAAACACCCTTATTTTGAACTTGATAAAGGAATGTGTAAATGAATGGGACACAGGTATTTATTTTGAAATTCTTTTCAACTTCTAATATTTGTATTCGGTTTCAGGTATATTGGTGGCATGACAAATATCGTCCAAGAAAGCCCAAGTACTTCAACCGTGTCCATACTGGATATGAGTGGAACAAGTACAACCAGACGCATTATGATCATGACAATCCACCTCCAAAGATCGTGCAAGGATACAAGTTTAATATCTTTTATCCAGATCTTGTGGACAAGACAAAGGCTCCAACCTATACGATTGAGAAGGATGGAAATAGTGATGAGACTTGCATTATTCGGTTTCATGCTGGGCCACCTTATGAAGATATAGTAAGCTTTCCAGAAGCAATCAACTAATTAAATTTTTTATTTTATGATACGTGAGAAAGCAGTCTACTGATATAAGCTTCTGTCGCTTTACTAATCATCTGTTTTTTTTTTTCAGGCTTTCCGCATTGTAAACAAGGAGTGGGAATATTCTCATAAGAAAGGATTTAAATGCACATTTGAACGTGGGATTCTGCATGTTTACTTCAACTTCAAGCGGTACCGCTACCGCAGGTGATAGATGGCAAAATTGAGTACTCTCCCTACCATGTAAATACCAAATTAATCTGTTCCATCCTATTTCTTGATGAAATTATACCATTTCCATAATCATTGAGTAGATGGCACAAGTGTGCCCTACTCACCTTCCATGGCTTTTGATGTTCCCATAATTTGCCTTTCGGCAATTCTCATGAGTGGAATTGTGGCCCCAGCAACCATGTTCTCAAAAGCCACATCTTATTTAGATTACAATTTGAGCAACGAAGAGCCATAAGAAGACACAGATTGATATCTTCTACTGGACAACCAAACCTGAGGAAATTGAACAATATAGTTTTGGTTACTAGACAAAATGTATCTTATGTTAATATTTATTTCCAAAATTGTGTTTATAACTACCATTGCTTATATCAAGGATTACATGCTCATATTCTGGTCTGGGTTCAGCAGTCTCGTAAAACGGTCGCTGTCATAGCAATTGATGGATGAATGCCAAATTGCTAACTGTTTAGCTGTTATGGTGGATTCCCTTGGGAAATCTTGCTGCTTCTATTGTTACTAAGTCACTGATTACAAGAGTGCACTGAACCAGAAAAACTGTCCCATCTGAAATAAATTTATACTGAACCAGAAAAATTGACCTATATGAAATAAATTCAAGTATCCATCTTGGATGTAAGCGCTCTATCACTAGCAAAGATAAGCACACGTCTAAAAAGAGATGGTCTTGCATTATATATAGTGCATTGATCATCCTGCTTGAGCATAGAGGATAAAAGCTGCAGAGGCTCATGGTACAAAGGAAAGAACCCATAATTCACACAGTGTGTTGCAAGCATCTGTGTGAGGAAAATCACATGAAGTTCTTTGAACATATTGGACGATGGATGGAATTTCTAGCCATTTTATGCATACGGAAAACCTCTGCTCTTATGATAGATTTCTGGATTGCGTAATAATAATTCTCTCTTTTTTATGTGTCAAAATATAAAGCAATAACTGTCCACTAGTTTTTTTTTTTCTTTTTCTGTTCTATTATTAACGATTTGAAGATAACATAATTCTCCTTTTTCCTCTTTCTAAAAGGGAAGAAACTCGTGAAAAAAAAAAACACATTTTATCTAGCCTATGCTGAAAAATACTAGAATATAAACTCCGGATCTATATCATATGTATACTGCTCACTCTAAGCATCTATTCCAAAGCATATGTTTGTTTAGAAACGTGGATAAATATGGGGATAATCCATTGCAATCAAATGGATATGAAGCTACAAATCAAGAAATGGAATGAATTACACACCTTCAGCAGACATGATTTAGAAGGTATGCAATCATGTTTCAACATATGCAGCTATGAATTATATAATCATCATATTACTTGGCTCTTTCAAGTGAGAGACTGAAGCGACCTGGTCTCACTTTCTAATGGAAGTTGGACCAGTTATCTATCTGCTTCAGCTCGGCTGCAATTTGGTTCATCCAAATTAGCAAATAGTAACCAAGATAATAAGTCTCGGTTACTTCAACCTTCAACAATTTTTACCGGAGACCTGCACATCAAATTAATAACATGTAATGAAGGCCAAGGAAGTATTTTTAAGCGAAATTGGACCGATGAAATTAAGAGGAATTGGTTGCGAAATCTAAGTTCTGCTGTCACACTTACCCAAATGGGTTTTGTTTGATTGCCAGCAATTCGACATCCAACTGCAGATTCAGGAGACATTACATTAAATGTCTTTACTAACCAAACATATCAGTTTATTGAAAGTGGAAAAATTAATTGAACCAAAAACTTGATGTAGAATGTTGATGGGGACAAAGAAAACTAAGAATAAGGGATGGATACAGGGCTCAACTTATCAAGCCCTCCTAAATTTGTTATGTATCAAAGCGAGGAGAATAAAAGTTTGAAAGTGACTGTAAGATCTTTTGAAATTAAATCAAACAAACTAAGATATGTGTCATCTAATCTAGCGTCAAAAAGCATTAATTTTGTCCTAATTAAACCAATTTGCATAGAAGAAAAGAGATGATCAACTAGCCAAATAGGAAACATGTGCATTTTTTTGGTATTTGTAATTTCTTACCCATGGTTTCTCCATGAATCAATGTTCAGTTCAATAATGAATCCAACCTTTCAAACGGCTTCTGAATGGAAGTTCAATAGGTCCTCAACTATTACAAATTAAAAACTATCCAAAAGGAATTAGAAGAGATGGCAGACACGTCACCTCTATTGTTGCATTTGGAGGAATTTCTTGGACTCCTTTACTTCCATATGCTAGTTCAGGAGGAACTATTAGCAAGCGCTGCAAAATAATTATACAATTTCAGATTAACTACAACATTACCAAACTTTGTGTTTCAGCTATTCATTGTCTTTTAGTTGATACTAAAGGTCTATTTAGGTCATACTCAGAATTCAGAAGGTTCTAATTACTCCAAGACTCAAGGCTTGCGCTTGAAGACTTCATTGACATGATTAGCAAACCAAAGGGTTTCCATTTTGATGGTTAAATTCAACAGATTGCATAATCCTATTGAATTTTAATATTACTGTAATGCTGTAAGAACAACTTATACATCAGGAACAGGAGTCACCTGGCCTCCCACACGCATGCCTTGAACACCAAGGTCTAAACCCTTGAGGACTGTTCCCCTCTCAGATTGGCCCACGTCAAAACCATAGGGCTGCAGCAATTAAAGGAATTAACAATCAATGTCATTAAAGGAAGTTCAAGGAGAAATGCCAAGATATTACAAGCACATCAACTGTTCAATTCATAGGCTACAGAAATGTCTCAGAAATGCAGTATTTAAGTCTCTTACCGTTCCACCTCCAACACCAAGTCCTTGTCTGCTGGTCATAAATGTGACTCCTTTCCATTTGGCAACATAATGAACCTAAAAAGAGCATAATTGGATCAACTACATTTGGATAATGCAAAGTCAAAAATTATAACATAACTTAGCAAAAATAAAATGTTTTTGTTAACGTTTTGATCGTGCATCCCACAGAAACCTATTATTGATATTGAAAGTTGATGTTTTTTTCCTGTATTCTTAATCATCTTTAGAACACAGATTTTGGTGATAATTTGGTAAATGAAATAATAGCTCCAGGCAGCATCTATCCCCTGAAGTTTGACTAAATGAAGTGTTTAATTGGATGCCAAAGATGATGTGTTAATGTCAAAGTTACAAAATGGGATTAATAAAAGTTATTAGCTGCTAGAATTAAGATTGCAGATGGTTATCAGTATGTCATAAATTAGTTATAATTTAATTAAAACTGTGAAGTTAAAAATGAACTTTTAACCGGGATATCACCATACTGCAACCCTTGATCCCACCACAGCCTTGACGCCTCCTCCAACCTTTAAGTCATAGTACCTGAAGAACATAACAGCCAATCAAACTAAATACTTTTATGTGTATAAGAGAACAGGATCCACATGCTCCATGCTTCACAGTTTAATCCGTATGAAGAAAGAAACTTTTGTAAATTTTTTTATGCATCATCATGCCAAAGCTAGTTGAGTATATATACATATATAGATGCATACACGATCTTGAAAAAGGAAAATATGAGGCACAGAAGGATTTTTGTTTACTAACTTCAGACCATTTGGTAGGGTTGTGAATTCACTCTCTGGTATCTTTGCACCTCTCAGCTGCAGAAAAAAAACAAAATAATTTACCCATTGAACTTTTGGAAAGAATCACAAATTATATAGCAGCTAGCAACCACAATGTATAATGAAAAAAGAACTCACAGCCCTCCTACTTGTGCTTACAGCCTCAGCCACATTGCACGCACAATATCCAGCAGCTGAGCCATGGCAAAAAGGAAAATTAGAAAGGAATTCAGAACCGAATTAAGATGTAGAGCAAACAATCAGGGAATAAACTAGTAGCAATTTAATGTGATAGGTACAGGACTATTTAAAGTGTGAGCAAACAGTTGATCCATTAAATTATGATATGCTTAACTAGTCAACTATATAAGACGAATTTGGATAATATAGCCACAGAACAATATCGATCAGGAAACAAAACCTGTTATAAGCAGAGAAGCAATGAGTTCCCTCCTACTATCACGCTGAATAGAGCGTGAGTGTGAGATGGGTTGTTTAGGAACATCATCTGATGAAGACCAAGAACAGCGACATGATAACAGTCTTGAATTCTTAGTGGACGGCCTCCTATCTGTTGAAGACGAGTTGAGAGTAAAAACCCATGATTCTAAGAAGAGTTACAAGCACAAGAGATAAAGACACAGAAGAAAACCCCTTGGGATGATCGTGGATGGGTGAGACTTGTATAGGATTGTTGTGTTGTTTTGATAATAAGGGAAGAGAGTTAGTTCCATTTGGTCTGGTAAGAGTTAAGCAGCAGGATGTAGTAATTAGTCAGTTTCTTCATGT
>JAOXYD010000005.1:24212275-24224926 GCA_028565735.1 Pinacopodium congolense
AAGCGTTTTGAAACAGATTAAAGAACACCCATCCATAATACGCAGACAAATTCAAACAACAAAGATTAAATCGTTGTTTTTCCAAATTCTCAACACAAGTTAAACCATTTAAATGTTGATTCTTTCATGAACTGATGATGCGTTTTTGAGTTAATTAAAACAGATCAAATACCCTTTTAACTAAAAATCTCATAAACAATTTTTGGAAATCAACGCATATGAATATTCACAATTTTTCAGTGCAAAAACATCATGTACGTACCTTAATGAGCATCTCAGTTTTTATAAACACAGATTCGTAGGAAGACAATTTTCCGGATTTCATATATCGTACATAAACAGTTTTATTATACGTTTATGCAACTTTTGCAATTTATTTTATCAAATCAATAATAATCAAGCACCTTATTCAAGTTAAATCAATTAAAATCATGACTCTGATACCACTGTTGGGAAACCCATACCGATCTTCTCGATATCGCAGCAGAAAAATTGAGATTTCCTACATAGGATCAGTTTAACTTAAACTGAAAAATAATATTACAGAAAAACCTGAACAATGGATTTGCTGTTGCAGCGAATTCTTCTTGTATCCTTACCACAGCCATTCATGTGCCCGGCCTCTAACGGTATCCACAAGTTAATATGAGAGAACTCAAAACCTTTTTTTGAGATGATGGCAGAGTTGTACTAGAAATCCTAGGGTTGTCGTCTTTTATAGTGGAAAAATCATATTTTCCTAATTAAAATTAAATACAAATTATAATTGAAGTCTAACTCTAATTATAATTATAATTCGATTTTAAATAAATCATATATCTTATATTTGTCCCTAAAGTTTCTTAAACTTTATAATTAAGTCCAACTTAATTAATTTTCGTTCTCTTCCAATAAACATATATGTGTAATCCATTAAGTTCCTAATAAATTGGCAATGATCATAATTATAATTTAAATTCATAATTAAAATTAGATAAATTAAAACTTCTTTAAATTTATCTTTAATTCTCCAATTAAACAATTTATAATCATATATCAAGATTGACGTCTAGTAACATATCATGACCACCCAAATATTCGGAATATCAAAGTGGTTTGACGAACCTGTCCATGCATGGTTATAGTGTATAATTTGATTCTTTCGTCATACAATGTTCTAATTGGATTTAGAGCACGGAATTGATGTCTACTCTATAAAATTCAATCATGTTCGTTCTTACTAATTAGTAAATGATTTATAATTGATATTAGAAAACTTCTTTTCAAATGTCAATTCACTTTAACCAGAGAATTTTTAAATCATCACTAATCAAGAACAGCAGAACATTATCTCTAATTACTTTAGACTGACGAATCTTGTTTTGATTCACATAATTATTTCCATATAGTTCATACTACATTCAAGTATTACCAATTGACCTACTTTATAAAACAGATAATAAATAGTATCAAAACATAGTAATTCTTATATGAGATAACTTTGGTTATCTCAAGTCTAAGGATTAATTATACAACCATCATAATGAGGAAATTCACAGACACATAAGTAATGTTATCAGGTCAGTTCAGTGAACTTATTCTCTAATAAGCACCTACACATTTGTTTAAGTGTATATATATTTTAATCTATGAGATCGATTACTTTCTTTATAAGAAATAAACATAATGTGTACTAATCTAACCGTTTCATCAATACCCGTTTTGATGAAACTATGACTAGGAATAATTTATGAATAATACAATAAATGCAACTTGAATCTCATAATTATAATCTCATTATAATTTCTAATTGTATAGTAATTATTCCATTGATTTTATCTTCATAATTAATTTTAAATATAATTAAAAAACACATAAAGATAAAGTATGCTTTTCTATTAAGTTAGAAAATCATAATGTCATACATGTAATTACATCTAAAAGATTGAATGTAAGAGTATAAACTAACAACAATCTCATTTAAAAAAATCGATATCAGTTTTCAAAACAATGCCTTAGCTTCTTTATCCTATTCATTGTGGATTTGGTAGAACACTTTAATAAGGCATATAAAATGATTGTGCTTGCTATGATATCTTTGGAGGGCCCCTGTAAATTTAATACCGGTACCGGTATTAGCAGATACCGATACAATACCTTAGCCTCTCCATCCTATTTAGCTATAGGTGTTTGTGGATTTGGTAAAACACTTTAATAAGGCATATAAAATGATTGTTCTTGCTGTGGTATCTCTGGAGGGCCTCTGTAAATTCCGTAGCGATGTTGAGATACTAGCTCTTTATTTCTTGGCAAGGTCACAAACCTGTTGTAAACTCGTGGGTTTCCATAGTTTTGTGGGATATTCATTCTCAGTCTTCGACCCTCGTAAGGACAAACTCACCACGTATGGTTCTAGCATAATCAACCATGTCACAGAAAATCCACCTTAGCAGCATAATAATTTTTAACTGCCCCACTTACCTCAACTCCTTTAGTTCACCCACAAGATTTTCATATACGAATTCCTCAAATCTTTGTTCAACAGCAGTGATTTAGTCTCCTCAACTAGGCGTCTCCAATTAAGGTTTCACCGGTGAGATGCATTGCTCAATTCCCACCTTTAATTCCGCTAAGCTCGATGTAGTGCAAAAAAAAAAAAAATCCCACTTAAAGAGCCAGCTCCTTAAACCCTCGCCACTTGGAGTAGGGAACTCCAGTTTATTGGATCGTGTGAGCACCACATAGTTGCAGTTGGCAGCACTCGTCTATCCAACTTCCTCTAAACGTCGTTGGAGATCGACAGCTTTGATATCAATAGAATACTAACAGAAGTACCTAAAAGAGACACTAGAAAGGAGAGAATTCGTTTCTATTATTCGCCAAAAGGAAAAGGATAGGTGGCTGTAATTTATGGATGAGAGATATTATTATATTATACTAAAATAATTTTTACTTTTAAAATTCACTTTTAAAGCCAGGTGGGAACTCGCACGCACCTAACGGGTCTTGCTATTTCAATTCATATAGCACCTTCTCAACTTTCAATTTCTCTAGGCGAAAATGATTAATTGCTAAACGTGAAATAGTGAACTTTGAGAGGCAATGAAATGAAAAAGAAGAACAAGCATGGTTAAAAGCAAAAGCTTTCAAATATCCTGTTTGCACTAGAGCTATGTTATTACTTCAGTAATGAGAGTCCATCAACCTCTCCTAAGGACTTTAGTACCAAGTCCAAAATTTCCCAATGAACTAAAATCTATAGCATGAAACAAAAGTAAAAAGTTCCAAGTTTCCTTAAGGTCAGATGAGAGAAGAATTGCTCAATCTCTTAAGGAGCTCTGCCGCACAAAGTCTTATCCTTGAAAATGTCAATTTGGTAACCCTTTTGCTGTTCAATTGACTGCTACATCAGCAGGCAGGAACTGGGGATGGTGTTTGTCTTGCCCAGGTACATTTGTCTTGGAAACAGTGAGAACCTCCACAGCTTCCTCTACCTTGGCTGCCAGAGACTCCGGTGAGTCTAACAACAATAGTAGTTCCGAATTGTCCATCTCCAGGAGCATTCCAGTAATTTTTGCAGCAAGATCAGGCTGCCAGTAAATGCAAATTAGCAAATGTTATTTTGGATTGGTCCTCCTTATCTTGATGGTTCATATGAAAGCAATAATCTATATAATCAAGATATCTAACAGGATGCAATCAAGCCTATAGATGTATAGATGAAGAGCGAGTACACGAAACTTTTTTGTTAACATCAGGAGAAAGCCCTTCGCTTCCTACTCTAGAACAACCTCCTCCCTTCTTTACCTACATTCAAACTACTATCTCCTGGTATTCAACCAGAGCCTACCAGGAAACTTAAAAACATCTATAAACCCAAAATTTATCAAATTTGTTGACAAATACAACCTTCCAGACAGGCTTGAAAAAGAATTATGAGTCCACTTGTACCTTATGCTTCCGAACAATAGGGTACAGACGCTCTCCAAGAATCTGTTTCTGCTCCTGAGGGGAGGCAGAAGCAAGCATACTGCTCAGCATATCTGGTCTCTGTGACACGGTTCCAGTGGTATTCCGTGCAGCAGATGCAGCCCCAGATCCTTTGTTTAACTCATGTGTACGATCACTTGGTATATATATAATCTGACCACCCCACTGCAACCAAATTTGTACAAATTACAATCAACAAGTAATGCATATGGAGCAATTGTTGTTTGCAAGCAAGGTTGCAAGTGGTTGTGTATGTGATAAAACAACTTCCATCTATATATTACCCAACAAAGTTTTTAGTCACTGATGGTTTTGGTAAAAATAATTGTGTGATTAGATTCCTTGTGTTTCAAATCAACTAAGTCAGCTCCACAAAGGAAAATATATGGCACTATTTGTTATATAGTAAGAATCTTAACAATTTACTGTATCAACTAGAACTGACTACAAGATTCTAATTCACAAATGCATTATCCAGATTCAAGGTCATGTCAGAAGTAACACAGCATCCAATAACATGATCAAGCATGAATTCACATCATATCAACAAGGCAAAAACAAACCTTGTTGCTTGGATTTTTTGAAGCAGAGACCGAGTAAGTGTGCTGCCGCATATATGAAATACACTGAGGACCAGCCTGAGAAAGCATGTAACGATTGAATCTTCCCCCGCTTTGCCTTTGCTGCCTCTGAGTATTTGGCATCTGGCACAGAATCTCAAGAAGTCTCAAGTAAGGCCAACTACACTCAGCACTTTTGAAACCCTCTTGTATGCGATGAGAGCATGAAATTGGCATAGATAGAAATCTAATAAACTAAGAGAATTGGCTAATAGGAGCTCGGTTGACGAGCGAAGATGAAAGTACTTACAACAGGAAGTTTTGCAGGTTGAACTGTTGGTCTGGTTGTAGGTAAAAAGCCATTACAGCTCCATCCCGGCCTCATACCCAGAGGCTGGTACATCAGCCCAGACTGTGCATGTGCTCGTGTTACAACACCAGAAGCAGCTGTATAGTAAAGTTGAGGATATGCAACAGGCAAGACACTGGAAGGTGAAGTTACTCCGGTCCCTACATGTGCATATTCCAGCTGTAGTCTTGCTTGCCTGTCCTCCTTCTTTTGAGCAATAGCCACATATAATGGTCTTCCATGAAATGTTATTCCTGTGAAATGACCAAGTTGACAGATTATCAGCAACTTCAAAAGAACTTGTTATTTCCATGGCATAGCAACAAGCATGCATCTTTGCATAGTGATTCAAGCAATCCTGACATAGGACGCATGTGTACACACTTACTATGAATTTCGTTCATTAAGACTTTTCATTAATTTTTAAGCCTACATTTAAATATTAAGCACAATATTTCCTTTATCTTAGTCCTCTACTCTTTTATGTTTACTTTTTAACTAAAACATATCCAAAAGGGCAAACAAATTGAAATAAAATTTTATGACTAAAATGTTCAAGCATATCTATGATATACACAAGCTTCCTAACTTACCATGTAGAGCGTTAACAGCTGTATTGGCCTCCTCAAGACTCGAGAAGCATACAAATCCAAACCCCTTGCTAATTCCTTTCTCATCTCTCATGACTTTTGTAGACGTAATAGTGCCACATTGGCTGAAATGTTTCCTGAGGTCTTCATCAGTGACGTCATCTTCAATGTTTTTGACATACACATTCAAGCCCTACAATTGAAGAAGGATAAAAACACGTAAACAAGCTAGTGCAGGAAATATTTGTATTCAGATTTAGTTTTAAATATTTTTATTCACATTTTATAGCGTGAATGATATTGGTTCCACATTTCAGGCTTTGTATTAAAAGGTCTCTTCTGTTTCATGGCGCAGTCATCCTACTTACACATATATTAGCTTGTAACACTAGCTACAATTCTGGAATTAAACTCATTGTCAGACATGAGAACTATGCAAAACTAGTTTAAAGAATCAGAATGATGCTTCATACTTCGTCTTTTATTGGTATGTGTCAGTGATTTCCTATCCATCTCCCCATTCAATCCTACTTTACTCAATAACTTAAATAATTAGTTAAATGATATCAGGCTTCGGTAATTCCATAAATCAAAATTCCAATATTTTGAGAGATTTGTTTTTGAAGTTTTTACATTTGCAACTTATCTTCACCTTTTTTCCATTAAAAGGCAACTTTCAGTTGGTTTCTCATCACAACAAGAATCCAACATGATACTTATGGAAAGTAATTGATATTGTTCCCAAAATATGCATGTTATTGTTATTTGGCTATGCTGCAATGAAGGAACAGTAAAATCATTTCACACGTCCCTTAATTTTTATGCTACATCTGGTGAAAGTTGGAATAAATATTCTCTTTCCTAACTGACATGTACAAGCGGTAAGTCATATGCGGAACTACCTTGTACTTCAAGGTCTGTTCTTTACATTTCTCCTCAAATTGACGTCGTAAAATCTGCTCTCGCTCTGCTTTCTTCTGTGCCCTTCCAACATAAAGAACCTTTGAACCTGTTCAATAGAAAAAAAAAAAAAAACTTACTGAATGGCGGAGAAAATGGAACAGTAGACTTTAATGTTCTTAAGGTGTTACCTATCCTCATTTAAGACCAAAAGGGGATACAAAATACAACATACCAATTTCTAATCCATTCATCGCTTCTAATGCCCGTCTGGCATCATCTGGTTTATCAAAGTTCACAAAACCGAATCCTTTTGAGATTCCATTTTCATCTTTTGCAATTACCAAGCTAGCAACTTTTCCAAACTTGGAAAAGTTCTCCTGCAGAAACTCAACTGTAACATCTGGATCCAAGTTCTTGACATATAAATTTGTGTATTTTGCATCAGGGCTAGACTTAATGCGGTCACTTTTCTTAACAAATTTCCCAACATATCTGCACCATGTGTAAAAGTGTTAAATAAATAAAGAAAAACGTGTCATAAAAATTCCAAAAAAGATAAACTTAGATGTTAATTAAACACAAGAATCAGACATATATGTCCTAAATGTTGAAGTAGAATAATATTATATAAAGAGCAAAGGATTCAAAATTGGAATGATACTCAACAAGTCAAAAAAGAAAAATGTACACCTACATCTCCTTGTCCCCAACAATGGAGCCATTCAGATTCTCAATTGCAGAACTTGCTGACACCTCTGATTCAAATTGAACAAAACCATATCCTTTGCTCTTCCCATTGTCAAAAGTGGCAACTTTGCAAGATACAATATTACCAAATTGGCGAAACAAGGTTTGCAACCCCATATTGTCAACTGATTCACTCAAGTTCTATCAAGAACACCATATCAGTTATTATGATAATTTAAGACACAAAGCCCAATTATAGTAGCTCACATTCAGTTAAGTATAATACTAGGAAAAGAGGAATACCTTAACAAATACATTTCCTATTGCACTCGTTCTCACATCAGGGTCACGGTGCGACCATGTAACCCTTATCAATTTTCCTTTTATGGCAGTATGATTTTTCTCTTCAATTGCTTGGATGGCTACTCAAAACAGAGAAAGCAACATCAAGTAGTTTGGACAAGCATAAAAAAGTTTGTACCATAAGAGAAGGAAAAGAACGAAAAATTAAAAGCAAGTAAACCAAGGAAAGATCAAATCGGGAAAGCTCAATTAGCGTTCACTGATAAGAAATCAATAAGCATCCCTGCCTCTTTCATTCACCAACACTCATAATTCCCCAGAAAAGACAAGTGCACTAAAGCATGCAATCAAGAAGCCTCATAAAAAATGAACAATAATATTTCCTTTTGGAATTTCCATATTCTCCACATCCAGCTTTTTAATAGTGAATTCCAGTGTAATCAACTAGTTGCAAGTCTGAAGTACCAATTATTTCGTTCCGCGGCAGCCAACAGACAAATATAGAAAGTCACATCGAGAAACAAATTAAACAGACCATAGAAGAGCTTAAAACAAAATCATCCTGTATTTCTAAGTTTCTCTCATGAAAGATATACGTCGTGCTTCAGGTAGCAACAATCGAGTAAGAATATAGAAAGCCGAACAGATGATCAAGAGCTAAGGAGATGATTAAGAACACATATCAAAGAAAATCAAGCTCAAATCTCCATTTTCTTGCATGCATTAAAAGAATTACAGTCAAACAAACAGAAATATATTGAACCAGGATACCCGAGCATAAAACCAGCACCAAATATTCTTTTTTTTCTTTCCATTTCCATCTAACAAAACAGAAAACCCACTATATTAAAAGAAAAAAGAGACCAAACAATACAGAAAAACAACACCTAAATTAAAAATCCATAATAATAAGCTCGAAAACAGAAAAAAGAAGTGAGATCAGTCAGCACTACGTCGAACGACGATCATCCCAAAGGCATCATTACCATCTTGAAGAGAGCGGAAGTTGACGTAACCGTAACAGATTGATCTCCCGGAGGATGAGTCCCTACAGACGCGTACAGAGTCTAGGCTCTTGAACTCGGAGAAGGTGTCGAATAGCTGAGCATCAGTAACGTCGGGGTGGAGGTCGCCAACGTAGAGCGATGCCTCCACTGTCGTCGAAACCGTCGAAGGAGCCGCCATTGTAATCGGTTTCTCAGATTCAGAGAATGCAGTTTCCAAGAACCAACCACAACGAAGCAAACAACCGCTAGAGTGAGAAATTGTTGAGAGAGAGAGAGAGAGAAACTGGCGTTTCTTGTTTTCTTTTTTATTTTTGACTGAATTTTCCTGGGGTTTTTGGAGGATATAAAAAGAACGGATTATTAAAGAGAGAGTAAATTCTATGTGAGAATTTGAGAGGGAGTGAGAAAGGGTGGTAGTGGTCTGGTGCGGCGTGGTGAACAAAGATTTTGCATGGGCGCAAGGAGTTGAGCAAGGTGGGAGCTACTACCACGCGCATTTTACGAGCGTTACTTCAAGCTTTGGTAATACTTCCTGTTTTTCTTTTTCTCTATCGCAACCAATTAGCACAAGCGTAAAATTCTCTACATAGCATGTTCAATCTGTATAGCTGATAGTATGTCATATTTTAAAAAACATAAAATTAAATAAAAACAACTTGTTTAATAAATAAAATTATTCTTTGTTATTAAAAAATATATATCCAATTACTTACTATAATGTAATGGATATGTAAAATTTATTATGGACTTGATAGAATTAAAATGGATTCATATATTGATATATTATTGGTGATATTAATGTGGAGCTCAATATAATTTGAAAAGGAAAGGAAATGATCCACGACCAATTTGTAGTTTAGGTTAAAACGACGAGGTCCTAATTAATATAAAGGTTTTTCGGTTTAATTTTTTTTATTTATTTTTGTGTGTTTTTAATTTTGTATTATTTTTTATTTTTATACTGTATTATATATATTTTTAATTTATATTATTTTAAATTTTTATATTTTAAAAATATAAACTAAAAACTAAAACAAACGTCTCCTTAGCAAGGGTTCATTAATTATTTATGGGTCAGATTCTTCTCTTTTATAAGCATTCATAATTTCAGATAGCTTTAACTTTACTCGGTTTAATTTATTCTAATGCGTTTTGTGTATCTTCATGTCATTTAATGCTTTGACCAATAGAGAGATTAATTGACTGAATTGTTCAAGAACCCACCATGGCGTTGCATCTTTGCAATAAAACTTACATCCGAGTAGCATTTAATGAAGTTGGAATACTATCATCAATAAAATCATATTTATTCTTTCAAAATATAAAGATTATAGGATTAATTGAGATTCTTATTAATATTTATATTTTTATGATATTAATATGTAAAAGATTAAGTTTGATGTAAGGATTAAGTGAGTAAAAAGTAATTGAATCAATTGAGTAATCAAAGAATAAGGTAAATGATTAAAGTGGAGTAGGCATATAAATCAAAAGAGTTTCAATAAGTGAAAAATCAAAAACAAAAACAATCAAGCACTTCAATATTTGAAAAATACTTATAATATTTCTTCTTACTTTCTTTTAGTTATTTTAATGAATCACAAATTCAATCGTTACATAATTATTTATATGTATAACATATTGCATGTACTTTATTATATTCAAGTAGAAGTTTTATAAGGTTTCATAAAAAACTCTCTTGATTTTTAAATAAAATTTGGAGAACTTTTAAACTGGTTTGAATTAAGTTTTTGTCAAAAAAAAAAGAAGAACTTTTAATCTTTAAAATAAATTAGAGGGATAAAAAAGTTTAGATGATTTAGTATATGATTGGATACTATTTGACATTGGAGATATGTTAGATTGTTCACTATCCACACATTGTACGTTTGTTGCATTACTATTTATCGATTGGTCAAAGAGTTAGAATCAACGTGAGATGGTAGGTTAAAAATGTTTTTAGAGTGAAATTCCAAATGTAAGTAAAGCTAGTTGAACATGCTTAAAAACTAGCTATTATAATGGTCAGTTTATGTTCCTAACAAGTAGTTAAGTTGGTTTTATATACAAATAGATCACATATGACTTATAAGAAAAACCTTTGGCATAGAGAGAGTTATTGCTAATAAGTAAAATATATAGTTTATTAGTGAGTTATCATTTAAATTTACCCATTTTTTTGTTAATTCAGGCTGTTAGAACAAATTTAAGACATAATATATTAATCACATAGAGTATAATAATAGGATCTTTGTATATGTATAAAATAAACAACAATCATGTATTTAGATTGAAGTAGAATTCCACCGATTAAAGAACTTGAAAATCTTTTCTTTTCCAATGAGTTTGTATTTTGTTAATTTAATTAGATGAGACACATCTAATCATTTTGGAATTTAAATACTCAAAAGAATAACTACCCGAAGTAGTTATATAAATGACCATAAAACCCTCATGGGTGTATATGTCATTCATCATCTCCCACTCACATAGGATGGGTTTAATCTAATTAAAAACTCTGCAATTCTGATACTTGTTCAATAATCAGTGTAACCAGCATACAATGAGAGCACATTGCCATATTTTTATTAGGAGTATATGACATCTCGATTAATAAATTGATCTTAGGACTTATTGTGTCCTTGAGTAGACATTGTATGGTATACCCTAGGTCATATCTCGCATTTGCACTTTCCGTTTATCTCATTTATTTTCTTGTGTCATGACTGTATTCAAGTTCTCTACTAAAAAGACGATGGCTATCTATGAATACTTTTCATGCGAGTCAATGATCTAACTTAAATGACCTTCATCTGTTCTCAATTCTCTTTTAAATTAAATTAAATTTGTTTTCCTATAATTATTTCATAGGATTGCATCTTGCATGATCTTTTGGCAACAATCTAAAGTAGAAAACTTTAAATTCAATTCTCAAGAATGAGACAAGAGTCATAAGTGTATCTGATGAAGTTCATTTCAAGCTCAAAGGTCTCACACAATGTAAGATGAGATCTTGAGACTTACATTAATCCATTTTGTAGTCAGTTTTACACACATGGTACGAGTCATGTGCTACGGTATTTATCCACTTCGCTAACTTGATATCTTTTCTTCAAGAAATACTGTATAGATGATAGTTCAAACATACTTAACGTTTAACTTGAATTCACTTATCTACTCAAAACCTATTCAGAACTCGCATCTATCAACATAAGACAGATATAGTAATCATTAAATTACTTTGAACCAATTTCCTTGCGGCATTTTTGGTTTAAGTTTTCCTCTCTTAATTATCACTTAGATAATAAACTTTAAACTTGCTTCATCTCTAGTGAGCACAACCACTAGAGGCGATTGCCCATGTGATAAAGCAAATCTCTAATCTGTCTGATATACTTATGATTCATCTCAATATATATTTATATAAAATAAATATATTCATGAATAAAATGATACACAATATATAATCTTTATCATACATTATATAAAAAAATATGACATTCAAATGAGTGAACATATACAGAGAAATATTTATTATTACATTTCAGCATCTACGTAAACCTACTGACTTTACATGCCCAATATACACATCTCGGCAAATTGGTTTTGTCATTGGGTCTGTCACCATATCTCGTGTAGATATATATTTCATGTTCACTTCCCCTTGTGAAACTATATCTTTCACATAATTGTACTTGGTATCTATATGCTTTATTTTACAATGGAATTTAGGGTCTTTTGTATAAGCGATTGCAGCTTGATTATCACAATTAATAATTACTGACTTAATTTTGCTTTCAGTGACTCCCAAATTCACTAAAAATCGGTGAAGCCATATGGCCTCTTGTACTACTTTTAACAACGCTATAAATTTAGCTTCCATTTTGGAAAATGCAACGTAAGATTGTTTCTTACTCTTCCATGGTATTACTCCATTGTTTAGTAAAAATACATATCCAGAGGTAGATTTTCTTTCATCTTAATCTCCTCCCCATTTTGCATCTGTATACTGTTGTATACGTAGATCATTGCCTTGATTACATAATGCATAGTCCGCAATTCCCTTTAGATACCTCAATATTCTCTTTATTGCTTTCCAATGTACTTGGTTTGGATTCGATTGATATCTGCTCACCATCCCAACAGCGTAACAAATATCTAGTCTTGTACACATCATTGTGTATATAAAACTTCTAACTGCACTGAAATAGGGAACATTCTTCATTTGTTCCCATTCTTGTGGCGTTAACAGGCAATTTCTCTTACTGAGGCCCTCGCCTTTA
>JAOXYD010000005.1:24228150-24242544 GCA_028565735.1 Pinacopodium congolense
AATATAAGAATTAAATATAAATAAAAATAAAAATAATAGATTTAACAAATAATAAAAATAATAAAAAAGTAAAAAAAAGTTGGAAGAATAAAGTTGAACTAAAAAATAAAAAAAAAAGTGAAGAGAAGTAAGTTGGACTAAGTTAAGTTGAAACGGGTCAGACCGTATGTTAAACTAGGTCGAACCGATTAAATCTATCGGTCCAACCGTTAACCCAAGAGTTTTTAAAACTGACGAGTTTTAAAAGCAATCGAACCGATAAATCGACCAGTTTCGAATTAACTCGATCGAACCGATCGGTCTGGTCCAATTTTTAAAACCATGCAATTTTTTAGAGTTCAGAAAAATATTTTAATTTATAACTTCTAAGGCTTTGCAATTTTTTAGAGTTTGGACGCATGAATCATAATTTTAATATTTTGTAATCTACTTTATATATTCCGTTCTCCGGTTAGTAAATAAAAAATAATTATTTAATACCCACTTATTAATAGTGTGTTTAATATTGTATTAGTACCGATAAAAAATTAGTATGAAAATTTTTAATTTCGTACCAGATTTAAATATTAATTGATATCCAAAAAAATTTTAAAAAATTTTTAATTTTTTTTTTAAATTGGATATTAATCTTTTAATTTTAAAGTTAAATTAAAAATTACAAAATATAATATATTTATAAATTATTTTACAAATTTTATAAAATTTATAATTTAATTTATAATTTAAAAAATTTATCCGAAATGATATTGATACAATACCATTTTAAAAGTAAATTTGATATCAGTATAGATACGATATTTAATACACTGCTACTCGTATAATTTACATTTCATTATATATATTATTTATTTATTTATTTATTTATATCCATTGCTATATCCCATGAACATGTAAATTATGTCACATATATAAACTGTAGGATGTATACAAAAGGTTGTTACAGGACCATTAAAATAGATTTAAATATTATTATTTCGTTGGTGACGTTAATATGGAATTTCATTTTACATTATTCAATTTAATTTTCCTGCTATATAATAAGTTAGGCAATTACGAAGTAATAGTTATCATTTTACCAGAATAACAGATGAGGGTTCATTGAGTTTTTTAGTTATCTTCTCAATCATAATTGCCATAGTCTAATACAGTTCAATCATAATTTTCCTACCCTTTCAATCATCCAAAAATAGCAGTATCTGAGAAATAACAATTCTATATTAGATGGGGGTACGAATACAAAACCAGCATAATACAATACTTTACAATTATGGCACCACTACAGATGGGAGGATACTTCCTTTACAACAAAAATGCTGAATTTCCCTAGAATAGAATCACCAGCAATTACAGGCAAAGAACAATTATTTACTGGAGAAATAGCTATGTTGGCAATCTGAATAATAAGAGCATGGTGACTTGCCAATCACTGAATAAAAGATGGTTGTCACAAGCCAATGCTACGTGGAACAAAGAATGAACTGTAAACCTGAGGTTCAATTACAAAATTTGGGGCTTTATCAACACTAGTATGTGCATTAAGAGAGCCATAATCCTTAGAGGCAGAATCTTCAAGAGCATTTCTCTTGGAGAGTTGCTCGTTCTCAATTGTCCAGCATTGATGAAGTCCTTACTAGAAGTTACAGAGACATTTACACCTAGGGAACCTGAGAAAACACAAATGAACAAGGAACATGATGCAACTTCTTTAACATGGATAAAGGAGTCGAAGGATTTAACAAAATGATCCCGTTGTTCAAGACTTTATAGAACCTACAGTCATAGTTGGTCCATCCAATCCGTTGATGAGCCAGATCATATACAAATATCTTGTCTTTTAGCACAAGATCTGCAAATTGAAGAATAACAAGATGATAAAAGCCAGATAATCAAAAGGTTGAGAGCAATAAACTATGGCAACCATCGAGTGGTGTGTAGGGGTTGTGAGGGGAAGTTTTGGCAGGGGGGGCAAGATACAGTTGAACAGGAAGAAGGGGTTTTGCAGGGGCCAGCAATTGCCTACTATCACAGCATGTCACACGACTCACTAACGGTTAAACAAATCAGTCTTGTCCAAGCCGCACTTACAAACTAGTTGGTCAATAAAAGAGAATATGGCTCTAGTTCAGACTAACCTCCTAATATTGTTACTCCATTTTGAGCTTTCTGGAAACCAATGCACCACATTGCAGCACCATCCTGCTAAAATAAAATAGGTTGTCAAACTTCATGGAATGCCCTTGGGATGCTTAAATGATTTGCCCAAAAGTGAATGAAAGAAAGTTACATAAAAACCATAATGTGTCAAGTATTCCTCAGGCTTTAACACCATGGAAGCTTCACCAGCAAAGTTAAAGCTGACTGATGGAAATATCCCAGAAATGCTGCATATGAAAGAGATAATTGCTGCTCAACTCATAAGCGCAAAAGACGGAAAACAAGGGGAAAAAAAAACAGTACAAAAATACATGAGAAAAGACAATCTGCAATGTGGCAAACATATCAGAGAAAACATAAAGTAGAAACGAAGTAAAAGTATGAACCTGGATGAGACTTGATAGCATGGGTTTCCTTTGTATATAATGGGAGTTGCAGATTGTGAGACAGCAGATGTTACCTAAACATTCGGTAAGCAAATCAACTTAGCAGGCACAAGAAAACAGCTCCAGATAAATCATTTCAGTAAGTCCAATTTGTGAAGAATACATCATGTTAAATCACCATCAAGCAGCTTGAGATTAGCAATTTCTTCACTTAACAGGGAGAACCTACAAGCCCTTTTATCTTGTGTAATCCCTTGACTCCCAATGCCCCCTTTCCAAAATATTGTTTTTCTAATGCTAACAACTTTTTTACAAATGAATACCTGACTCTTCATCACATGCAATAACTTCTCTATCTATCTTACTTGTTTCACCAAAGGATCTAAAGATTACCTCGAGCTCTACACTCTTTCGATGCCAACTTTTCATAAGAAAGCAGTAAAAACTAATATATTTGACATGTTACTGTCTGATAAATTTTTGATGATCATCTCAAGCAAGGAGTTAACTAGGATAGAATTTAACAAACTAGGCTATTGACCTCCAGTTGTAAAGAATGAGATCTACATACTGAAAGCAAGTTTTTCATGCTCTATAGAACTCATTGATGCAATGTTCCTCAAATTAAGTTGCTACTGTAGCGAAATGTGTGATTGTGCCTTCAACTTAATCTAATCTTCAATTGGAACAATTACTTACAGCACTGACAAAAGGGTCAAAAGCTTCTTGGACAAGGTATGCCAAAGTGGTGCCCGTATCAATGATAGTTCCTTGATTATTTGATGTTGCAAATGCTACAGGATCAATGGGCAGCAGTTGACCATTGACAGCAATGCTCTGAAGATATAAATTATAATGGGACCTGGAATTTCAGAATGAAACGGTTAATCTAGGCACAAGTTTCCAGTTGCAACTGAAGTTAGCACAAACAACAAGAATAAAGGAGATACAATCCATGTAGCTCTAATTAAATGCAGAGGGCGAGAAAAGTTAGGAATTAAGATATATTTGAGAGGTTCTCCTCTATAATTGTCCAGAAGCAAAAATCTTCTAGACGGACAATATGACCAAGCAGGTGACATATCCCACCAGTGTTACTTGAATGTAGCCAGGGAAATTCAAAAGAATGGTCAATTTAGACCTAATGAAAAAAACTGTGTAAAACCCCAAGGTGCAAATACTATAGGATTAGCCGAAGTTCAGGCTGTTGGGATAAAATATCATGTCACGTGAATCTTATGTGAAGTCCCGAGTGAAGATTATGAAATGCACTCAAGGAGGTGAAGGAAGTGCTGAATGTGCATTGCTGGGGGCTTATAAGAAATCAGTAGGACATACTGTGATGGGACAATTGGAGTGTACACAATGCCTGGCTCCAAAATCTCACCAAGAACCAAAATACCACCTCCATTTCCCTCTCCCCTCAAGCAATGAGAGAATACTCGGGGTGTTATCCCTCGGGATGACAATTGTGATATGACTGACAGTTCTCCTTGGCCAAATCCAAAAATTCCATCAATTGCTTTATCTGTCTTTGTTAAGTCTCCAGACTGATAGGTGCTACACCTGTTTCCAGGACCATGAGTACAGAGATGAGGTTACCAAAATAAAATTGCTGTAGAACCAAAGAGCAAATAAGACAAGAAGCAAAAGAAAAAAACAACAATTAACGTTTTCTCATATGGGGCATTTGCAATTAGATGTACTTAAATAAGCTTTATCTGTCTATTATGCCACATTCTACTATCACTTATAACTGCTTTAGGAGACAACCTAACCTGCTACAGAGCACAAGGGTATAATTATCATCACTGGTGGATAATGCCTGATCATAAGGAATTCAAATTAGTAAATGAGGTCATTATTTTTTTATTTTTTTGGCAGAAGAGAATTCTTCAATGTTACCATGTAACCATAATGCTAATTCTGCACATTTACACCCCATGAGAGATTTACACCAAATATGTGTACTTATTTGTTCATTTTTAACTCTTCCAACTATGTCTGCTCCTTAACTAAACAATTTATTCAGGCTTGATGCTGCCGTCACACTTCATTTCTATCATGACTTACAAATACCTACCCAAAGACAACAAGGGCTGAGGAGTTGGCAATTAATGACTCTCCCAAAATGGCATCAAAATTGAGTATATCGGACACATAATATCCCAATGTTCCACTTCCATCTCCATACTGGAAGGAGTAGATGCATTGATTACTCTGGGAAGCGCACTGAGTTGCTGTCATTCGAGCAGCAGATGTGCAAAAATTGTCTGAACAGGGGACTAGCCTAACAGTTGATGAGCTGGTAGTATCAAAGTAATTGAGCTGAATCTGCAAAATACAGAACAAGCATGAAATCAATTTCCAGTTTGAAAAAGAAATTTTTTGGCTTCAAGGCCAAGTAAGGTGAGAAACAGGGTTTACGCCAAGGCCACTAGATTGTGGGCAATTACTGCATGAACTGCAGGTAACCCACAAGACATCGCTTCCCGTATCAATCTGCAAGTTGAATTCTCTAGGAGGGGATCCCAGTTTCACTTTTGTGAAATATAGTCTAAACAAAAACAAGAGATCAAGAATTAAAGAATATAGTCAATTCCAAAAATTCTGCTATAAAGAAACCAGTATTTAATAATCTTATCCACAGCGAAGTATAATGGCACAGAAAACTGAAGGAACCAAGACTGAGGTATATTACAAGGGTGTTGAAGATCCACCGACCCTGATTGAAAAGCACACCCAAACAAATAACAGCAAAAACAGAATTGAGTCAATAATTGTATCGTCATAATGCATAACTAACACAGGAAATAAACAATTCAATGTTATCAGAAATAAGAATACAAACCATGTGTAATTAGACCCTCCTTTCATTTACAAATATGTAAAACAGAAAATGGAGAAGAAAAAGAAAGCAAACAAAAGAATAACACTCTTTGAGTTTTCCTTTCTTTCCTCTGCTCTTGCAGAAAGTATCCAAAAATTGATGCATAGAACATTATCCAACGGCAGAGCCCAGTTAACCAAGTTGAGAGTTGTGTTTAAAAATTGAAGATCAATTTCTGAATGCTAACCCAGAAAAGGAAAATGAGGACAGAAACCTCCACAAACTTGCCAGTTCCAAACAAATCAGTCCATGAAAACCTCAAACAGTAATCGATCGTGAAAATTAATAGAAAAGAAAATTTAAAAAAAAAAAGAAAAGGAAATGAAAGTACCCGAATCAGAACTTGACAAAGGATTAAAAAAAAAAGTTGCCAAAAGTTCCAAGAAGCAATGCAAATCCATAAAGAGAGCAGACCAAAAAAGATCAAAACTTAAACAGAAAAAGAAGCCGAAAAGATTGAGAGAATTACCCAACAAGGTACGGATCGGAGGTTCCTTGGACAGAGAAGTCGACAACACCGCCAGCAAAGCTCTGCAAGAGCCGGGCGTGCCTGACCCGGTCCCAAGCTTTAAGTTGCTCCAACTCCACACGTTGCTTCAAAGGGAAAACTCTCTCAAGGGGTAGAACGGTAGCACAGTAAACCACCGACATGGGGGCAACTAGTGTTAATGTCACAATCAAGAGGCACCAAAGACCTCGCATTTTGTGGTGGGTTTTCTCCAGTTCTTGAAAGGGCGAGTACGTGTATGTTAGAGATGGATGCAGTATAAGTAGCCGTAGTAATGGTGGTGGTGATGCCTTGTTTGTCGCATAATAAAAATGAGGTGGCCTGTGACTCGGTAGTCAAGACGCAGTGGGCTAGAGAGGTGAATGCTTTAACAGAGTCTCTAAGTATGGATTAATATATACAATCATAGTAGGACTCGGAGAGTTGGCTACTTCAAGCTCGTGTATTAAGCACATATTTGCAAAGTCCAAAACACCCCTTTGAGTTCCAATTTTTTAGTAGACATTTTGAGACCTCATATGAAAAGATAAAATTAATTTTGCGTTCAAAGTTCAAGATTATCATTGAAGTTGAGTCTTTTATTTGATATTGAATTATTAATTTATTAAATAATGACAACCAAAATTTTTTAATTATGAACAAATAGAAAACAAAAGAAAAAATAGGAAGATGAAAGGAAGGTGAGGGGATAAATCATAGAAACCAAACGGTACGGTGCGTATAAAGCACGCCTATCTTGACCGAAGCTCGTGAAAATGAAATTACTTGAAGGCGCGAGAGAGCGTGAAACTGAAGCGCCCAGGCAAGTGGCCTTAAGCGGGGTCCACCGTCCCACATAAGCTGTACTCTCTGTCATCAATTTTTTGTTATTAATTTTTGTGACAGATGTCCGCCACGTAGGATTTTCTTCCTAAATGCAGTTTCTTGTGATGGTCCTTTTTTTTATTTTTTCCTGATTAAGACCCACAAGTAATCTTTCGATTAATAATGATTAAACTATCAATGAAGTTTGGGAAGCATTGTCATTATTTTCTTGGTCTTAGCTAATTATAATTTTTAATAGGCCTTAAGGTTGCCAGTCCAAGAGGAAAGCTATGGATTTAAGGCATATAGATTTCTTACGCAAAAACAATAAGGTTTTGAAGGTTAGTATAGGCGTATAGCTGTGCAACTTCTCTCATTCACGAAAGCGTTTGGTATAGACTTAATATGGATGATCCATGTGTAAATACCCTCCAAAACAAGCAACCCCTCTCTTATAGTTTTGACATTATCCTCTTGTTTCCTAAAATTTTGAAGAATTTAAGGTTGCATGTATGTTGGTTACGCTTTTGAGTCTTGTAATCAATACTTATTGAATTTGTGTCCTTAATAAAGGGGCCTTGGTCATACTTTTAGGCTATGTTTAGTTTAAGGGGCTGTTTGAATTTGTTTTAGTTTTAGGATTTAGTTTTTAGATTTTTTAAATATAAAAATTAATAAAGAATATCACAGAAATAAAAAAAATACTTTAATATAACACAGAAATTAAGATAGACAACACAAAAATCTATAAAAATACACAAAATTTAATATAAAAATACAACAACCACAACTAAAAATCACATCTAAAAGCTCAATCAAACGACTCATTAGTTTTAATTTTTATTTTTATTTTTTATTTTTTAAAATATAAAAATCGATAAAGAAAACACACTAATATAACACATAAATAAAAAAACACAATAATCAATATAAAATACAACAATTATAATAAAAAATCACAACCAACCTTAAAATATATGAAGGCATATTTGTTTTTCTTCATCGTTTAAAGCCTCGTAAGGAACAATCCAGCTTGAAATAGAGAATAAACTTCCTTTTCTTTTTAATCTCCAGGAGGAGAATCAATTAGCAATGATGATAGCCACACCCTTCACGTTAACCCCACGTTTGATCATATTAGCTCATACTTTGATTTTAGAGAGAAATCAAAATTTTAGCTCATGTATACACTTCAAATTCAACTACTATACTAAACAAAATTTTACGAGGGCATGAAACATTGAAAAGGTAAGAGTGTAGGTCACTACAAATGATTTGGTGTTAGTCCAACGCGTTGTTAATTATGAGCTAACTTGTAGATTAGATAGCGAAGTTTCCGCTTTATGTGAATGAAGGAGACGTTTACATGTGAAATAATGGCTATAGGGCCTGCCGTCTCCTCTTTCATTCTCATTTTCAGTTCCATATGATGGGAACTTTAGTTGGTCAATAATTTCATGCCATTAATATCATTTTAAGTGTGAATTATTTAACAAGTCTAAAGTCGACTTGGTTAAATCATGAGAATTTAATTCGTAAAGTTTCAACTTCCAAACAATAGAGTAGATAAATATAGGAACTAAGTAATTTCATTTCCGGCGAAAATAATTGAGCTGCTAAAGTCAAGAAAAATATAGTTAAAAATTATAAGAGTTTTTAAAGATTATTTTCTATAGAAATAATAAAATCTTGCTCCTAAAAATTTTATTTTTAAAATTTTATTTGTTGTTGTATATTTATTTAATTTGAAGGTAAAATGCACACATAAGTGCGATCAATTAATTTAAAACAATACAATTCAAAAGGAGTGTATTTAAAGAGAGCGTTATCTAAATATAATACATATATGCGTATATAGATGTGAAAGTAAATTTATACTTATCAAAACATTCTTAATTCTAAATATACTTCAGTCATTATAAGGCCTTTTTAAAGATTAAATATCACTATTTATAATCAAATTGCACCCCTTAGAATCTGATATGTTATTATATATATATATATATATATATATATAAGTCACTCTAACTTTTAGAAATTTTAATGAAGAAAGACGAAAGATAATCTATTTATCTATCCATATATAAGCTATATCTACATTCATTAGGATTTGATACATTATAAGTTTTAACAAAAATAACTCTAATTTTTAAAATAAAAAATTATTAAAGAAAATAACACTAATTTAAATAAATGTACTATATTAATAATAAATATATATCATAACACATATTTACTTATAAAACCAAAATTAATTCATAAACATTTAAAAGTTTTTAGTTATTATTATCCTTTAATGATTTTGAAATTTATGCATATTAAATATCTTTCAATAATGTAATTATAAAGTTAGATATTTAATAATTCCAAAATGCGGAAATAAAGATTTATAGAAAGTCCATGAATATATGAATTTTTAGAAGGTATATACCAAAAAAAGTTTAATTTAATAATTAATTTTCATTAAAAGTACACGTAATACTCTAAACTTTAGTTTTTGTCAAGTAAACCTTGAAAGTTTTAATCAAACATACCTTTTAAACTTTAAATTTGTTGTAGCCTTAGTTGTATTTAAACATACCCTTATTCCCATCGAACCTAAATCTTTCAAATTTTGCAAGTTTCCTTATATATGTTTAGGATTTAAAGGATGTGTCTAATAATGATTTACAAATTTATGGTTTATGATACTGGGTATTTAGATAGTTTTATTTATACATTATTTTATGTTTTTATTTCATTTATTCTTATCCTTCTAATAGGTTATTGTGTAAAGTTTTTAGGTGAGTCTTTGATTTTGAAATTAAAATGATGAAAGAAGCAAATTTTGAAAAATTAAGACAAAAACAAAATGTTTGCATTCAATGACGCCAATCAACTCTGAATGGAAGCACCATTCTACTCGTAAGAAAAAGTTAGAAGAACAAAGTCAAGCATAGATGACATTATTTATCTTCTCAGCAAAGCACCATTTATCTTATAGAGAAAAACATTGCATAATTGGTTATAATTAATGATGTCATTTTCCTTTCATTTAAGTGTCATTTTGAAATCCAAAGGCTAAAGAATATTTTTGAAAATTTAGGATAAAAACTTCCAATAATCAATGATTAGGGTCTCCAAAGCCATAGTAGCCATCAGAATATATAAGGAAAAGAAGAAAACTAAATAGGTGCTCTTTAGTATTTTAATTTTAGTTCTTTTGGATGGTTGAAAAAAAGTGAAAGAAAAGAAGCGAAGATAACTAAATTGTGCTATCAACTTAACTTAATAAATTGAATTAAAGGACAAAACATGAAAAGTCCATTGGAGTTTAAGAGGATATCGATAATAAGCTTTTATTATTCTCTATTTCTTGTGTGCCTTTTGTTTCATTCATATAGAATATTAACCAAGTATTTTTGATTATTTAGATGAGAAGAACCTTTGGGATTTGATTATATGGGAATGAAATTAACTTTTAATTTAAGGATTTTATTTTCTAGTCAATTATCTATACTCTTTAATGCATGAATAGATATTTGCTAGTAGAGAAAATAATTTATCTTTGATAGGTAGTTTGTCATAAATATAAGAAAAGTTTTAAGGAAATTCAAAATCTAGATAACTTTGCCAAAATGAATTTTTTTCTTCTTAATCAAGTCTTTGGTTGATCTACTTTTTTGATTGGTTAAGTGAATTTTATTTTGATTTTAGTTATTAAATTTATAATCAGATGTTAGATTAAATAATAATTTGGAGTTTAGACTATTAATCATTAAAATTATTGTGACAACGATACTAACTCGCTTATATACTACAAAAATGATAGGTGTAATTACCTAAAGTTATAAGGTGTAAAAGTTAGTTAAAGTAGATTAAAAGCCGCACATTAGTTTATTTGTTAAACTTAAAGTTTAAGGTCTTAAGTGTACTTTTAATAATAGTTAAATGATTAAAATGAGTATTTTCTAACGTATATAACAATAACATTATATACATGTATTAAAACGAAAAATTTATAAAAATATTATTATATTTAGTGATGTTCATTTAATAAATTAATGTGTATGGTGATAGCAATTATATTAGGTATCATTTATCAATATATATAGAGACTTTTATACTATAAATCTATCAAAATCAAAACCAGTAGTAAATTTTTAAAAAAATATTCCTTCATAACTATTAAATATTATCTTATTAAGTTAGGTTATAACTCTTTGAGATTTTATGTGATCTCTAAATTTGAAGTAATCCTTATGATTTGATGGAATCCTCAAGATTTAATATAATCTCTAATCTTAAGGAATAATGTAATCTCTAAGATTTTATGTAGTCCCTAATTTTTAGGGATTTGATAGATGATAAAGGTTAGCTTCCTAATTAGGTTGTTCAATTAGTGTATATATAATAGAAAAAGCATTTGAATCAATTAAAGATAGCATGGTATCATAGCCTAATTTCTTATAAATCTATTTGCAACCTTCATTGCTATGCTTTAACCATTTTTGGTAGGCTTATTGTTGCATTTTTTACCATTAGTTGAAATCTTCATTGTTGCATTTTTTAGTTGCTCTTTTTTGCTTTTTTTTTAGCAATCGTCTTCTTTGATAAATCTTTCTATTTTTTTGTGTTGCCTTATTTGTCTAGCCTTAATTTTTAGATTAAAATTTTCTACATTATCTCATTATGATGAAATTCATTTGCTTGAATCAAACTCTACCTATAGAGAAATATAAAAACTTTTATAAATTTTTTAATCAAAGGAGAGAGATTATAATCATACACTATGTAAAATTCAAAATATTTAGGCATGTTGATGTACTTATCCTTTGACATATTCAGGTGAGTTTTCATTTTCTATTAGATTAGATATCTTAGATACAACTTTTGCTAATTCTTGGGTCATACACTCAGTAGTTATTAATCATATGACCCATTCACCAAATACTTTCTCCACTTATTCCTTATGTCCAAGTAATTAGCCGATGGTTCCTTAAACAGTATAATCAATATAAAGGATGTCAAAACAAGTCCATCATTAACCTTATATAATGTTCTTAAATTGTCCTCAAATCTTATTTCTGTCTAAAAGCTCACTAATATCTTTTATTGATAAGTGTTTTTTATCATAATTATTATATATTTCAAGATAAGAATTCAGGGAAGACGATTGGATGTGCTAGAGATTAGGATGGCATCTATGACCTTAAAACACTAAGCGAGATAAATAATCCCATGGATAAGATATCTAATTCTTTTCTTTAAAAGTTTTTCTCAACCAAAAAAGATCATATTTGGATTTTTCATTATCAACTAGGACATCCATCTTTTGAGGTGCCTAAAATTTAATTTCCTTTTATGTTTAGGGGTTTACATATTGAAAATGTTCTCTATGAAGTGTGTGAACTTGGGAAATGTAAATGTGTATCATTTTTAAATAGTAATACAAGAAGTCTTGCTTCTTTTTTCCTTAGTCATAGTGATATTTAGGGTTCATCTTTTACTCTTAATGTTTTTGGGAAAAGATGGTTTATTTCTTTCATTGATGATTGTACTTGGGTTACTTTATTTTTTCTTCTAAAAAAAAAGATTGATGTGGGCACTATTCTCCCAAATTTTTGTTCCATCATTAAAAATTAATTTATGGTCAACATCAAAAGGTTGATGTCAAATAATGTCAAGGATTATTTCAATCAAATGCTTACCCCATACTTTCAGAAAGAGGAAATAGTCCTTAAGTCATCTTGTGTCAATACCCTACAACATAATAGAAAAGCATAAATGATTTCAAACAATTTGAGCCTTTATATTCCAAAATAATATGCCTAAATCATTTTGAGGGAGTTAGTTCTTATAGCCATTTACCTCATAAAATGTTTGCCTTTTAAAGTCATAAGATTCGAGAGTCCAATAGAAACTCTTTGAATATTCTACCCTAACCTACACATTACAAATAACCTTGTCCCTAAAACATTTAGGCCCTTGTCATTTGTCCATGTCCATAGTCACAATAGGTGAAAATTAGATCCAAAAGTAATAAATGTGTTTTGTAGGATATTATTCAACTCAAAAAGGGCTTAAATACTATGATCCCCCCATCAAAGAAGTTATATGTCTCAAGGGATGTAATTTTCTATGAACAACTGTTATGAGTCAAATTGATAGCATTTTCAAGTGTTATTTTTTTGTGTATTTACCCCAATTTTAGTGCTTAAATTGTAAATTTATATTTGAAATTTTTTAATTTTTTAGGTTAATGTGAAAAATGGAAGAATTGTGTAAAAGGATACAAAATTGTGGTATTTTATAGGACATCAACGATGGTCTGAAGGAACCACTATTGATCCCTAAGCAATTACTATTAATTGTTGACATTTGGTAATCAATAGTGGGTATTAACGACACTGTTGATAATTGGTGTTGATCATCGTTGAAAGCGATATATACATTTTCCAATAAGATTTTCTGCATTTACGACTGCCACTTGCTTCCAATCTTCAACAACTCTCCCCTATAAATTAAAGGTATCTCCAAACATCTAGAGCAATTAGTTTTAGGCATCAATCACATTTCTTTTTTTTTTTTCAAATTAGCTTATATTAGAAAGGTTTTTAGTTAATTTTTCATTTCAATAATTTGTAATTAGAGTTTCCAAGCTTGTTTATGGATTACAAAGGCTTATACATATGATTCAGAGTTCGAAAGCCATTTTGAATGTAATTTGGTTTATTATAAACTCTTAAATTCATTGTATTGTACTCTTTTGTTTAATTAATCAAAATTATGCTGTTTAAGTTACATAATTTATGTTCTTTGATTAATATGTGTGCTTAATTCAATTCTTAATTAAGGTCAGGCTATTTTATGAGATAATTGATGTCTTATGCATGATTTGTAAGCTAATATTACTTATTTAAGAGTTTAATACTTGTCTTAACTTTATCACTTAAGATAAAAACATTAGATAGCCTTAGATATGAAAAATCTGTGTAGATTATTAGAAAGATCGATAAACAACGTGGTTTAAATCAGCGAATGACCAAACTCTGGTTAATCATGAGGGTTTTAGTTTTAAAACAAAGGATTTTAGGATTATACTATTTGATAATTATGTTTATTACCTAAGTTTATAGGTGGACTAAACCACATGATAAGATCAATAGAGAAAAGACATTTATTTAACCATAGTTGTGTCTTGATTTCGTAAAGATACCCTAAATTAGGTGTCATAAACTTTAGGAAATCAATTAATTCATTGATAAACTAAACCTTTACTAATCATTTAGATTTGTTAATCTTTAAAACAATCTTGACTCTTTACATTAATTGGAAGCTTTTTAGGTTAATTTAGTTGTTTTTGTTTTTTATAAATCATAAATCTGAATTCTTTAGATAGTTGTAATTTAAATGGCCTAGTAATTACAATATTTCCCTATGGATAGACATTTAGACTCCTTTAGTCCCCTCTATTACTTGCGATAGATGCACTTTCCCATAAGTTTGTTTTAAATCAAGTTTTAAAATTATGTTAAAACATTAAATCAAATAAAACCAATAACAACAACAATCATATTTTACATATTCTTATTATTGAACCAAGGTGGTTCTAATCATGTGTTTTGATAATGACAAAACATTACTCTTACTAATGTTTTAAGTGTTTGAAT
>JAOXYD010000005.1:24252051-24266831 GCA_028565735.1 Pinacopodium congolense
ATTTATTTTATAATTTATTTTATAATTTTATTTAAAATAATAAATATTAAAATAAAAATTTTAATATAATATATTTTTTATATTATAATTTAATAAAAGATTAAGAAAAAATAGATTAATAATTTATACATCTTATTATTTTATACCGATTTAATACTGATTTTATAACAGTTTTATACTGTTAAACCTCTAAACTTTTCCATCTCTTACCGGTTCAATGTCCGATCTGATTTTTATAACATTAATTATTAGAGGACATGAGACAATAATTTGTTCTTACACATGGAAATTAGCACTATTATTTTTGCATATTGGCAAGGAATGTTTTTGAGTTTACGTCCTTTTGTGTGAACATAATTTCTTCCCCTAAAGGTTACTTCCCTTTTTCTTTTTCTTGTAACCTTTCCTTTTTAGATTCTTTCCCTTCAAAAGCCTCCATGGATTAGAATTTGGGTCGCACGTGGAAAGGTCACCATTCCACATTAACCTATCAAACGTTATTAGAATTAAAATACGCATTCTTAGTTTATTCGCAAAGAATATTTACATTGACGGTCAAAATTTACATCCCAATATTCACGTGATAATTGAGAGGAAATCTTGTACTTTAATATTCTTGAGTTTATTTTAAGCATTTTTTAACTAAGAATTATCATACTAGTATTAAAAATTTTATAATTTTATTTTTAAAAGACCATAAAAAGAAAATTTTTATGGTATTACGGTTAGACCAAGAATATATCTCCTGTCTAAGATTCATGAAATTTGTTCTAATTATTTTGTTTCATCATATTGTAACTAAGTATCTACCTTTTATGGGAGTAATTAAGTAATAAATATCTATTTTACTTGAATAGAATCTACAACATGATTCTTTATTTGTCATTGTCATAAAAACATAAGAACTACGGCTAATGATAAAAGCCATTAATCATCAGCCAAAATTTCTCAATCTTCTCATCACGCTGTAGTTTCAAAGCATAACTCATCTACAGCTAGGACACAAGGGATTGAGTGTGGGGGCCGCCAATCGCCCTATTTGATACCGACACGTGGTGATCTCGCAGACGTGGCAGAAAATTAGGAGGAGGATCTTTTTATCTGAACAAATAAATCAAGTCCATGCGTAGCCAAGTGGCCGACCTCGGTGCTTACGTAGAGACGCAAGGAAGATCCAAAGGTAGCGTAAGCGCCTACCCCAATCCGTATCTGTTTGCTCATCCAACGGCTCTAGATCAATCTTGAGCCACCACAATCAATCTAGCCGTCCAATCCTCAAAGCATGACCTGATTTGCTTTAGGAGCCTTGTCTCCTAGTCTATGCGTTGGTTTTGTTGTTAATTTCTAAGTTAAAGGTCGTTTGATTCTCTCTCTGGCCTGTTGATCTCCAAGTCTTCTCCATTTCCACCAAGTGACCACAAGCAACACACGATCATCACATTGTTTCAAGGAATCACCCCATTTGCTCCAAACTCATCAGATAACAAAATGGTAATGTTGGTTGTGGTTATTTTTTCTCTCTCTCTCGCTCACCTTTTTACAATCTGCAATGGAGTCTTTTGATTGCCCCAATCCTCTAATGTCCGTTGAATTTATGTTCTTTACAGGATACAATGTTGGTTCCTCCATGGTTGGAGTCATTGCTTAGCTCTGCATTTTTCACCGTCTGCCGGACACATGGGGATGCGGCCAGAAGTGAATGCAATATGTACTGCTTGGAGTGTGAAGGCGATGCAATTTGTTTTTACTGTCGTGCTTCTAGGCACAATGACCATCAAGTTATTCAGGTGAGTTAATTAGTTTCTTCTCTCAACACTCCTCTCTCTGTCATTGGTCATTGCAAAGGCTAATGAGGTTTTCTGTGTTTGCTTGGTGTATATGTAGATAAGGAGATCTTCATACCATGATGTGGTGAGGGTTTCAGAGATACAGAATGCATTGGACATAAGTGGAATTCAGACCTATGTGATCAACAGTGCCAGAGTGATGTTTCTGAATGAGAGGCCACAGCCAAAATCTGGGAAAGGAGTAGCTCATATTTGTGAAATTTGTGGGAGAAGTCTCTTGGACCCTTTTCGTTTTTGCTCCTTGGGATGTAAGGTAAGTAACTAGGTTTCACCTCATCTTCTGTCTATCTATCAATCACATTGATCTTAATTACTCTCATCGACACCATTCAGGCCTCATCAAAAGATCACGATATGTTCCACATGTTGATGCAACCCCTCACCATTCTCAATCATCATCCTTTCATGTTTTATAAGTATGGAACGATTGTTGCATTCAGGAATGTAGGATGGTGAACTTCTCCTTAAGTCATCTAGGGAAACCCAATTAATGATAGGCATTGCCTCACCTAATTGTTTTCTGTATAGATTAGTTTTGACATCCAAATTGTTTTTGTATGTACAGCTTGTAGGAATAAAGAGGAATGGAGATGCAAGCTTTAACTTAGAGGCGAAGGATGAGGTATTAATGGAAAGTAGAGAAGGCAAATCAAGAACAGTCTCATCAAGAAAGGGTGAAGAATTGCGTGAAGGCTCACAACAAGACATCTATCCTTCCACGCCTTCTCCACCTTCTTCTAGTGCAAGGAGAAGAAAAGGCATTCCTCATAGGGCACCCTTTGGCTCCTCCTAGAAACTAAAATATTTAGTACATTCACAACCTCCATTATTTATATTTCTTACACAAACTTTAGTTACTCTTTTAATATTTCTTTTTCCCTTACACCAGAAAGAAAGAGCGTTTACCCAAGTGCTCAAGATGATGCCTCCCGTTTCGTTTTGGTGAGTCAAAAGGAAAACACAAGGGTCAGTAAGTTTCAGTTCACCTTTCGATTTGGGGTCCCATATACAGCAAAATTTCTCTTGGTGAAGGATGCAATAATGCAGATTTGTTATTGATATTCGCAATGTGTACATGGCCATTAATTAAAGAAAATTTAAAGCAAAGTCTTTGTGGAGTCTGTTTTATAGTTTTCATGGGGGTCCCCTGACCGCTTGGTCCTTCATACAAAGAACCTTCGCCCTTTTCTTTGTTTAATATAATACGCTGCTGCATTAGAGCAGTTCAACTTTTCGTCATTATTGTTTTAACCCAACTTTAATCAGGAATTGTTTTGTTCCTTATGTACTTATTATATATATTAATCGGGCCTGTCTTCACATAATCTTACTCTTTTACTTCGTTTTCTTCTATTCTTTAAATAAAAATTTGGCATGATGGTTATGTGAAGAAGCATAATATAGCTAAAAACAGGTAAAAAGTACAATTTATTTAATAATATTTAATAAATAATTTAATTTAATTTTTAACATTTTTAAAAGTATTACTTTATTTCATAACGTTTGTAATATTATAAAATGATACATATTATTTCTAACGTTTATAAAATGGTGAATTTTGTCCTTAATATTTACAAAATAGGATAAATTGTCTATTTAATATTAATTTTATTAAAATTTTATTAATTATTTTCTTAATAATTATATGAAATATTGACTAATTATTAAGAAAATAATTAACAAAACTTTAATGAAATTAGTATTAAATAGGTAATTTATCCTATTTTATAAATATTAAGGAATTAAATATACTATTTTACAAATGTTAAAAAGTAAAGTAATACTTTTAAAAATATTATGAAATAATTTAAATATTTTTAAAAAGGTTAAAAGGTAAATTAAAATTTTAATTAAAAAAAACATGTTTCTGTTGTTTTTTTTTCATAAAAAATTATAGCGACACGCTATGTGCTTATACGATAGTTGACCAATAAGAACCCAGGCAATTAGATGGGGATGGACCTCGATTGATGGCTACATTAATGGAGATTCTTGGAGCGCATCGTCCACGATTCAGCTAAAGGGGTATGTAAATATTAAATAATAATCATCTCCATAATAAATAAAACGAATAGGTGACATCAAGGGCCCCATCGTCCATGACTGTAGCTCGGCTAGCTATCCCGTAAGAAAGTAGTTGAAAGGATTAGGAAACAACAAACTTTCTTAAGAGAAAGTTGGTAATTTGTGTATGCTTTTCACGAATTTTATCTATTTATTAACGAAGATTTAAAGTCGTTGTACTCACGTATGCATAAATTACATAATTTTCTTGCTTATTTTTTAACACAATTGATAATCTAACCTTTGTTATAGTGGTTTACCTTTGAACTCCGTGAGTTATTGCTGCTTTAATTAGTTTATATAAAAATTGAAACTTAACTTACACAATACGGATATTGAAAAAAATTCATAATCCTAACATCATCATAAATAAGCAAAAGTAAAATATATGACAAAACTATATTTTAGTCTCTATATGACATTTAAGAGGCAAGGATGAGTGAATTAGGTGTCGATAAAGTTTTTATAAATTTTTTTTGTGAATTAGGTGTCAATAAAGTTTTTATAAAATTTTTTTACTTAATTGAAAGTTTCCTCTTAATTGTACAAACTAAACTGTTTAATTAATCAAAGCACTTGAATTAAATTATACTTGAAAAATATATAGAGAATTACAAATAATTTAATAAACAATTGAAGTGTAGAAGTTAAAAAATAATTATATGATAAAAAATAACTTGAAAATTAAAAGAAACAATGAGAGAAAGTGAAAATCAAATTTATGGTAATTTAGAGTTAACTCCACACTTATGTTTATTCCTCAACACTTTTTCAAGAATTTTACTATCAATAAAAGCTTTATGAGTACTTTTTTTTTTCGCAGGTTCTAGATTAATCTTTACAATCACTTTCTTTTTTATAAGTATAAGAATAATTTTTACAAATATTTATTTTTTCTATGGGCATAAGTGTAACCCTTTATAGTTCCACATTCTTAATTGAAATATCCTACTAAATACACTTTACAAAAATATCTCATTTGATCAACTCAAGTATTTAGGAGCTTACAAATAAATTTGAATATAAATGCAATACTTTCACAACACTAAAATTAACTAAATACCCACACAAATATCCAAACCACTTCTTGATTGTGTTTTACACTTAATTAATACTTAACACATTAAATGGATGCTTAAACAATACCTAAACACATCTATTTATATGTGAAAATACCCAACTAGTCTTTTGTTACAATTGTAAAATGTTATAATTCATTTAATTCATTTTTTCATTAGTTTTTGTCTGTTAATGCACAATTCTCACATGTATCAGTTGACTAGTAATTCTTACGTAACGATGCCTTCAACTAGTAAAGCAATCTGTCATATTTTCCATACATTGACTGACTAGTCTCATACTCTGATTAGTCCTTTGCCAAACTGGTTTTCCATGCAATTTTCACACATAAACCTATCCAAATCTCCCTAAAACACATCCTAACACATTTTCAATATGTTTTTTTAATACAACCTTTAACATATTTAAAACATTCATACAACTTAACCTCTTTCACATAAGTTTTAACACATTTACACACTTAAACACATTCACTCACCTTAATCTCTACAACTTATCCAAACATTTTTAACTACATCTTTCCACACATTCTTTATTATATACACATCACACTATTTTCTCATAAGCTTCTTAATGTATTTAGAGGATATTTAAAAATTATTGATGCACAAATCCTCGTGATTATGCATTTTATATGTAAACTCACTAACCATAAATGTAAAATTCAGGTTGTGCACTCTTTTAACATAAAGGAAAGATCAAGATAAGATTACATTAAAACCTATAATAATTCTATCTTGATCTTGGTCTTGAGCTTTTTTCTTAAAATCTTTATAGACTTCATTTTATACTCCAAGGCTCAAGATACATCCTTATGACACCTTTTATCTTAAAGTACACGCTTCATCTTCAAACTTATTTTTTTCACGCATCAAACAAATTAAACATATTAGTAGTAATATTTTATCATTATTAAAACTAGGTGGAATTACCTTTGATTCAATTTTATCATTATCAAAACTAGGTGAAATTACCTTTAATTCAACAATCTCCTCTTTTTATGATGACAAAATTATGTGATATTAGGGGAATATAACAACTAAAAACACCTACAAATCAAAACTTATTTACAAATAAAACTCATTTGCTCCTCTTAACTAATAGCATACAATGTTCCCCCTTTTTAAAATTATTAAAAAGTTCACTTACTTAAAAGCATATCACTTCTTTATTAATCATTCTTTCTTAATGCTATAAACTTTCTCGAGTTTCCCCCCTTTATATGACATTATCATAACTTAAATACTCAAGAAATTTAACTTTATGCCAAATCATAAACATAATTAAAAATTCAAACTTGTCATCATATATCGAAAACCACAGCAAAACTATCGAATTTATTTCAATACCACTTAAAACTTATTCAAAACCACTTATAAGTCATTCAATCATACTCCTCCTTTATACAATAACAAAGGCATTAAAGAAATTATATTTCAGACATACTATCATAACAATATCACAATTACAATTTCATATCCAAACTTATCCAAAAACTAATATTATCAAGTTTTATTTACTCCCATTAAATTAAATAATTAAGCAAGCACTTCAACAAATTCAAATTTTGTAAACTAATCAATTTTATAAACATAGAATTTCGTAAATAGCAACTCCCCTAAATCGGTTAAAATTCATGACTCTTAAGATTTTCCCTAAATTCATGCATTATTACTTTCCAAAACTTCAAACTTACATATTAAATTGTAGTAATCACAAAAGAGGTTATAAGCAATGTTTTAATAGCATTGGTTTTCTCCTTGGAATGATATCATATCGGTATCAGCCAATATTGGTATTGATACCAGCTAATTTTTTAAAATTAAAATAGTATCTGAATTTTGTAAAATCTGCAAAATGATCCTTGTATATATTATGTATACCCTGTAAGCATAATTTGAACCTTAAAATTTATAAAATCTCTAAAATTTCCTTCAACATATTATATTGTATAATTTTTAACTTCATTTCAATTTTATCTTAAAAATCAATAATAGTATAAATTTGTCATAGTAATAAATTTATTAATTACCTTAAATATTGTATATTCATTATATGAATTAATGGAGTATTTAAATTAACTAATAAATTAGTTGTAATTGAAATAATTTTTAAAGTTTCCTCCTTTTATTTTCATTAATTCATATTTTAAAAATTACAAATATAAATATAATTTAGTGGAGTATTTAAAGTCATTTAATAATATCATATTAAAAAATTACAAATATAATATTGAATTAATGAAGCGTTTATTAATTAGAAACCATAAATAAAAATAAAATTGACTCTCTAATAAAAACAATCATAAATTAATTTATACATCAATTAATTAATAAATATATTTATTATTTGAAAAATAAAAAAACCATAAACATTTTAGTATTCTAAAATAAAAAGGAAAAAATTAAAAATTGAAAATTAAAAAAAAAAGTGGAGTGACTTTTGGAGTCCAACGCTCCACTTTCTTTAAAATTTAAAATAAAAAGTGAATTTAAATGTCTACTTCCTTATAACTCACCGCTTTTGTTATTAACATCGATCGACCAATCCTCGATCGATGTATTGAAAATTTTGAAAAAAAAGTTTTACTTTAATCCAGAACTTTCAAGAATTTACAATATCAGATCAATTTTGGGCCAGTATAGTAAAATTGGCCCAAAAAGAGCTAGTTCAGGCTAGTATTACTGATTTGACCCAGTATTTGAAACCAGTATGGTTTTGACCCAAACTGTACCATTGGTAAACAACCGGTTTGAACTAGTTTTTAAAATAGGGAATATAAGTGCCAATTATACATCAAACCAATAATTCATAATTAAAAGCAACATTCTAGGTGTAACTCCCTCTTCATAAGAATTTGAAAAGTAACATAATGTAAGAATTTTTCAAAGTTTAACAAAACCCAACACTTCTTAAAAAATTCTTTGTCATAAACAATTTTAGAATCCTAAATACTTAGGCTCCTCCTAAATTTGTTCCTTGTAAAATAACTCATAACCTAATATAAATCAAGCTTTTTAACTTTTTATAAGACCAAAAAAATAATATACTCATTAAAGCTCTATCTTAATTTATTGATTTGGTAACTTTCATTTTTTATAGAATGAAAACAAGACAAAGTCATCACGCATATCAAATTTCCCTTTAAAAAAATTTAAAACACATTTCTTTTAGTTTTATAATAATATGCAAACTGATAAGCATCTAAGATGAATGATCTAAATCTAAATGTCATGTGCAGATGCATGAATCATTCAAATTTAAATATTATGAAAAAGCCATCTTAAAGTCATCACAATAATATGCATCAAATGTTGAATGTAATCAATGATGTCTAGTATTAAACATCCAAACATTAAAATACATTTTCAAAATTTTCAATACTAAAAGAAAAACTTGTAAAAAAAATCATCAAAGTTTAAGATTCATCAAAATTATCAAACTTCTCCTTTAATTTAACAATTTTATAAATTTTTTCGCAAAGTCATTAATATCAAAGCCTCATAACCCCCATTAAAAGCAATAATTTCTCTTTATTTATGTGAAGAAATCCTTATAAACATTAAAAGAAGCAAATTTAAACTTAAAAATTCAAATTCAAAAGTCATCAAGCAATATCCAAATGTTCTATAATACTTCAACATATTTCCTTATACAAGGCATATAAAATCTCTTTTAAAAAAAGTATATTATCAAAATTTTACACTATTTTCAATTTTCTTCAAATCATATAAAATATAGTTAACATGTACCTTTAATCCAAAATCCTGTTAACATGTACCTTTAATCCATCACAATCACTACACATTTTCCTTAAGTCAAACTAGACTCCAACATTTATGACTTAAAAACATTTACATCATCCAAATCAACAAATACCACTCACTGTGATCATGTATAACATTAAGGATCATTGAATTTCTTTTTAAGTACCAAAACATAGCCTTAAATAGATCTTGTACCTCCCTTTATGTGTATCATCAATTGCAATTTCATTTCATCTCTTCCTTGATTCAACAATGTGTCTCGGTGATTTTTTTTTGTTATTAAAGTCCTTTTACCTATAAAACAAAATTTAATAGATCCATACTAACTTAGGTCCTTAAGGATTAGTAGCCTTTGTCCAATCACTTGGTGAAACATTCTAGCTACTTAATTTATGGTAACAAAATCTCTTTATATGTCTGTAATAGCCACAGTGATTGCAAAACGAAGGTGTATGACTCTTATTACGTATGTGTATATGCATAGTTAGCTCTTGAGTCATTATAACTCCTAGATGTATGATATTATGACCTAACATAACTATCTTGTCTAAATTGGTACAATGCATTTATGAGACCTCGAATGATAATGAGATATGTTTTTAAATTTTTTTACGTTCATATGGGAGATATGGGATAAACCAAAGGTATCATTTTATGGTTTTGCATTCCCATAGAAGTTATGCCTATTTTTGTTCATATGCATATATAAATGCATGATATTGTCTCCTAGGTTAGGACTTAAAGGTTGAGGAATCACTTTTAAAGGATGGCTTAGGTATTTATTCATCTTCTAAATTCTTTCCTTTAACACAAAATGGTCTTACTAGTTAATGGACTGTTCTCATTAGTATGCCCTAAAATACATTTATCATTTGAAGACTTTTGGCCACTAAACATGCAATCTAACTTTTCTTTTTCCTTTAGTAAATTTAGAAAATGATTTCCTAGCACTTCTTGATTTCTTTCTCAGTGATTCATTCTTCTCTCTTAATTTTTGCTCATCATTGTTCATATTCTTTAATTCTACTTATTTCTTTAAATTTCGATTTTCCTATACTAATCTTTGCTATACTTATTGAATTTAATTAATGTTTTAAATTCTTATTTTCTAATTTGTTTGCATATAGAAATTTCAATTTTTATTTTTATTTAGTAGACACCTTCTTTTTCCCAGTCAAATTGTCTAAGTATTTTACTAATTCATCATAAGAAAAATCTACATCACAATTATCTTCATTATGATTTGAATTTGATCATATAAGAACCTCATCATTAGCCGTAAAATTTTTTGACTTGGATTATATCTAATCATTTAGAAGGCATATGTGAATTACTTCTCTATATACCTGGATTTATAACTTAAACTCTATTAAATTCGTCCTTACTTGAGGTATAAAGTAAAATATGTACAACTTTACAATTTAGAAAAAAACAAATCTTTCATCTGCTTCATCCCATTCATTTTCATTCTTAGGTATTAAAATCTCTACATCGTTCATAATTATTATTTCATTGGTGTATGAGAGTCATTCTTTACTACTTCCCAAAATTATACTTTTATAGTCAAAAGAAAGTTTTTCATCCTAAGTTTTAAATCTCTATAATCATTTCCATTAAAATAAGGGGATCTACCTAAAGTATCAAAATGTGTCATGGCTTTAACTCGTTATTTCATTAAAAATAATTCTATGTGAGTCCTTGCTCTGATACTAATTATTAATCCCTATATGGCACTAAAGAGGGGATGAATTAAGTATTTCTAAAAATTTTAAGTCTTTTACACATAATTCAAAATTCCCTCTTAATCTAATTATGGAAACTAAACTATCTAATTCATAAATTTAATTGAGCTAAAATATACTTGAAAAATACATGTGGAATTACAAAAAATTTCATAAAAAATTAAATTGTAAAAGCTCAAATAGTATAATGAACAATTATATGATAGAAATAAAGTAACTTGAAAATTAAAAGAGATAGGGAGAGAAGGTGTAAACCAAATTTATAGTGGTTTAGTGTCAACTACATACCTACATCCACTGCTCAATGCCTCTATAGTAATCTTTACAATTACTTTTTTTTATACACTTAAGAATAAATTTTACAACTACTCACTTTTTTCTATAGGTACAAGTGTAATCCTTCACAGTTTTTCACTCTCGATTATATCACCTTACAAAATTCACTACATAAAAATATCCCATTTGACCAATTTAAGTGTTTAAAGGCTCAATGTAATGTTTGAGTATAAATGTAACAACTTTCACAATATCAAAATCAACTAAATATTCACACAAATATTCAAACCACTTCTTAATTGCGTTACACAGTCAATTAATACTCAACACACTTAATGGATGCTCAAATAATACCTAAATACAACTATTTATAGGTGAAAAGCACGTAATTAGCCATTTATGACTATTGTACAATGTTATAATTTATTTAACTCATTTCTCATTAGTTTTTACCCATTAGTGCGTGATTCTTGCATACATTAATCGACTAGTCTTGCTAAATTTTCTATACATTAGTTAACCAGTCTTATATGCTAGTCGACTAGTTTGTTGTTGATTTTCAATATAATTTTCACATATAAACCCATCCACATCCCAAAAGAAATCCTAACACCTTTAAATATTTTTTAACATATCTTAACACATTTTTATACAATCTCTAACACATTCATACAACTTAACCTCTTTCACATAAGTCATAATACGTTTACACATATTCACACACTTTAACGCATTCACTTACCTTAACCTCTATAACTTATCCTAATATTTTCAACTACACCTTTTCGCACACTTTTTAGCATACTCTCATCATACTAATTTCACAAAAGCATTTTAATGTATTAGAAGGATCTTTAGGAACCATTCTTGCACAACTCATCTTTCTTATGAATTTATATGCAAAATAACTATCCATGAACGTAAAATGTATGACGTGAGCCTTTTTAATATAATGAAAAGATTAAGATAAGGTTACATCAATATTGTCAACAATTGACCTATTAAAATTCTGCGTTGATCTTAATCTTGAGCCTTTCTTCTTCTTTTTTTTATAATCTTCATAGGCTCTATTTTATACTCCAAGGCTCCTAAATGCATTCTTATAACACCTTTTATCTTCAAGTACACAATTCATCTTCAAACCTATCTTTTCCGCACATTAAACACAGTAAACACATTAGTAGTGACGTCTTTGTCATCATCAAAATTAGATGGAACTATCCTTATTTCAACACTATGTTAGGCTATAGTCATTATTTTGTACATATCTTTTCTTATTTTTAAGCGAATATTATACTATTATTACAATGAAACAATTGACCAAAGTTTGAGCTTAATAAGTTTGTTTTTATAGATATTTTATTCATTATAAGACACCACATCATGCATATAATATTTTCTAATTTATCTTTCATAAATATTTTTATACCTTTTTTCATGGGTATTAGATTATATTTATAATTATGGTGTGTGGAGTCTAAATCCTTAAAATAAGCCATTTCTATACTTAACAACTTTGGGCAAGTGCACTTATTGTTCTTATAGTGTATTGGTGACTTGAGTATCACTCCTATGAGGAGTTTTAGCGAGTACTAGTCTAAATGTTGAATTATTAATTAACATATAACTAAATTAATTATGAAATTAAATATCAAAACAAAATTAAACTAAACTCAAAGTTAATAATTAACTAGGATTGACCTAAAGAATTAAAGATCAAGATTAATCTAATTGGGTGTAGTATTTAGTAAGAATATTCTTAAACTCTTTCTATAATAAGACAACTTACACAATTCAATTCAATTATCTACTACCACAAAATCTAATCATGTAATTGCAAGCATTGATAATTTAATTTTTCAAAAACTATATTGAATTAAATATAAATTGATAATCTTGTACAAAATAAATCCTTAAATATCCTTATCTTAATATCAAAACTAATTTAATTCAAAGGGACAATGAATAAAACTAAAAACATTCAAAAGTATAGAAAGATAAGGTTTTTTTAAAAATGATTGCATTCTCTTCTCCTTGACTTTGCACTCATAATCCACTAATCCACATCTTGTTTTCACCTTGAAGCTCTTCCTAATGGATGCTCTTGCTCTTCATTCCTTAACCATCACAACTTGAAAACCTTAAATGTCAAATCTATCAAAGGAATTGAAAAGAACTCATTCTTAATGTTGTGTTTTCCTATTATATGCCTTGAGGTCTTATTAAGGTTAAGAGACCTTAATGAGTAAGGGTTTTGATTAATTGGTTTTCTAATTAGTTTGAAACAGTACATTTAACTCGAGTGATTAAGACCAAAATAACACTTGACGTAAAGTACAAAGGTGTCATTTATGAGGGTCGTTAATCTTTTATCTTTCTCTGAAACCATAATGATGGTGTCTTATATTACAACTTTTAAAGACCACCATTCTAATGTAGGATTAAAGGCAGAAGCATAACGTTGAAGCACAATGAATGGTGGTCTTTAAAAGGCTTATGATGGCATTGGGTTTTAATATTAAAATTACTCCTTTTTATGATCTTGATCATTTTAATGCCTTTTGAATCTATATTTCATAAAAATAAGTTATTAAGAGACCAATTCAACAAATAATGGGTAAAATTAATATAATAACACACACACACACACATATATATAAATTACCCATTATCAACTTATATATATATAAATATGTTTTGTTCCAAAAAATTTGTATCAAAATTTGATTTAGACCCTGATGTTTATCAGTTAAAAAAAAGGGTTAAATTCATTTAAGCCTCATATGGTTTGGTAAATTATCAATTAGATCTTTATAGTTTCGAAACTATTAAATAGGCCCCTAAAGTTTCAAATTAATTTCACCGTTAGTCCCTCCAATATTCTATCTAACGGCAGTGCCACGTGTTATACCCTCGTGGTGCCACATGGCACGAAGTGAGTATGACACGTGGCACTACACTAATATGAAAATAATTTAAAACTTCAGAGACCTAATTGATAGTTTATCCAACTATAGGGACTTAATTGATAATTTACCCAACTATAAGGACCTAAATGATATTAAATCTAACTAATGAATTATTTTAATAATTAAAATAAAATTATTAATAATTAAATAACTATGTACTGTAAATATTGTATTCTTCTAATAAAGTAATAAATTAATTTTTTAAAAACATCATACAGATCATAAAAATATTTTATTTTTATAAATTCAATATCTATATTAATATATATGTATGAGAGTAACATAAATATATTTATCATGAAAATAATATAATAATAATTACTTTAAATTGATAAAATTTTTAGGATTAAAATAGTTTTATTTAAATATAATTTTATATAACTTAATCATTTTTTTTATATTCAATTCTGATTGAATCTAAATAAAGTAATCTAAAACTTAATAAAATTTAAATATGATTTGAATCTTTAATTTAAATATATTTAAACTTAATTTAAGTATTATTCTATTTCTTTTCTGAATATTCAATACAAGAAAAATGATTTTTAATACCTCTAAATCTTCAACATAAGAAAAAATATTTTTAATACCTAAATTAAGTTTAAATATGTTTAAATTTAATAAGAATTTTTAATACCCCTAAATCTTTGACACAAGAAAAAGATTTTTAATACCTAAATTGGGTTTAAATATGTTTAAATTTAAGATTCAAATAATATTTATATTTTATTAAGTTTTAAGTTATTTTATTTAGATTCAATCAGAATTGAATATGAAAAAAGTTGTTTAAGTTATATAAAATTATATTTAAATAAAACTATTTTTATCCTATAAAATTATCAATTTAAAGTAATTATTATTATATTATTTTCACGATAAATATATTCGTGTTACTCTGACACATATATATTATTATAGATATTGAATTTATAAAAATAAAATATTTTTATGATCTGTATGATTTTTAAAAATTTTTAATTTATTACTTTATTAAAAGAATACAATATTTATAGTACATATTTATTTAATTATTAA
>JAOXYD010000005.1:24276274-24289846 GCA_028565735.1 Pinacopodium congolense
TTGTGCAAATTATTAAAAGAGAAGAAAAGGAACTAGTGTCTTTACCTCCTTCAACTATGTACAAACATCAAGACCACACTCATAGGCTAAGTTGGAAGAAAGTTCATTCACCTGGCAATGCCTCAGCTGTAATGGTTTCGGTTAATAAGATAGACGAAACATCCACCTAAGTTCCCATCTGCTGCGGAATTAGTTATGTGTTTCCTTCTTGCTAAATTATTTGTATGTTACTTATGCAGCTAATCTTCCACCAAGTTGGCACGGGCTCGGATTTTATAACTTTGCGAACCATGCAATACTAGTAAACTCCTTGTCTTGGAACACTTTCTTTAGATAAAATATTAGTTCAGTCTTCTTATAAATATTTTTTAAAAGTACTTTGATCGAATACTTAACAGAAGTTATGTAATATGAAAGATGGAAAGAACAGAAGAGAGCTTTGGAGAATAGGAAAAATACTCTTATTACTCGAGAGATTACAAAAGAATGGGGTGACTATTGTGAGACCACTAGCCTATTTATAATCTTTCATCCTTTAATAGACGGTTATGATTAATACAATCTGATAACTTATAATGAGTCTCTAGAATCATCTATACAAATATTCTACTAATCACTCAACCTATCAAGGAGCTAATTATTCTATCTAGAGTCTTCTACGCATCCTAGACTTATGGAAAATATTCTAGATGAATCTAAGGTCAACTGGTCAATATAACCTTTTTGGTGAGGTGAACTTTCACTGCATCAAGTTTTGAAAACATTAATCATATTGTTATTTTCAACTAAATCGCAGGTGGATTTAAGTTTAAAAGTTTAAAAGTCAAAAAAAGGTTTAGGTTATTTGGTTAAATTTTTTGTTTTTGTTTTTGTTTTTTATGTTTATTTTTGTATGTTTTCATTAGTTTTTGTGTATATTTTTTATTTTTTATACTACTTTTTTATTTTGTACTGTATTAATATGTTTTTTTTCTATTTCTATACTTTTAAAAAAAACTAAAAGCTAAAACAGAAAACCTTACCAAACATGCTCTTAAGCTTTAAGCCCTTTTGTGATATTTGTGAAATATGTAAATATTAATTGCAGGACTCTTTGTTATTACTTTATGTTTTCATTTTTTTTGTTTTACAAAATAAAAAAAGAATAAAATATGTTAAAATATATTCTTTTTTGTTTTTCTATTTACAAAATATAAAAAACAAAAATAAAAACAGAGAAATAAGAAAATTTTGTTTCTCTATGTTTTAAAATGAGTTCAACAAACAAATGTCTCTATATTTAGAAATTAATATAAGTTATTGATCAATATGTATTTTTAAGTTATATAAGAGTATTTTATCTAAGAATTATAATTTATTTCATATTTGGTTGTCAACACTAAATTAGTTGTCTATCAAAGATTTCAACTAAATAATTATAAAAATTACAAAAAAGAAGAAGAAGTGATACTAAACAGCTTTATAATTTTTGTTTTTATATTATAAGTTGTTTAGTAAAAAATTTTATTTTTAATAAAAACTACAACAAAAAATAGATATTTTTAATAATTTTTTTATTTTTTATTATAAATATCAACCAAATAATTAAAGAAAAACTACAACAACAAAATTTTAAAAAAATTACAACAAAAAAATAGAAGTGATACTAAACAGCTTTACAATTTTTGTTTTTATATTTTGGCCAAGAATTTAGTATCACTATTTTCAAAATAATAAAAACTCATTCCTCATTTAGTTAAACCTAGTCCCATACATTGATTCTCTCTAAATTTTTGCGTTTAGTGCAAATATGCTTAGTATAAAATTCATCATTAAAATCTATCTAAAAAAATGATGAATGAACTTTCTTTCCTTTCCTTTCTATTGTTTCCTTTACTTGACTATGTACACCTAATTATTTTATCCAAAGGAGGGCAACTGTAGAGACAAAGAAAGAAGTCAACAATTTAAATGAAAAGAACCCAATAAAATATTGATAGTTAATTTAAATGTGAAAACCCAAGTTAGAAATTTTAGTAGTGATTAAATCCCAAATTCGATTTAAAAAAACAGATTAATGGAAACCCAACTCGAATAGAGTAAGAAGAAGACAAAGTCCAATTTAATTTAAAGTTCTATTCTCATTATTAGATTCTGTGAGAGTTTTTTTTCTCAGTCTCAACTTCTGTTTCTTTGACCTTGGCGCACAGGCCTCGACTTGATCAAGGAAATTTATGTATTATTTTCCAGTCCAAATATTTATGTTTATCCTTGTCAGACCTTTTGTAGTCCTACTTTGTTGGGCCCGAAAGCCTTTTTTTTAAGACTGGACCGTTTGTTTTTAGTTCTAAACTTATTTTAAATTCTAAATTTTTTAGTTAATTCATTTAGTTTAACTTCATTTTGTTAAAGGGACCATTTCATGTTTAGGCTCTCTTAAATTAATCAATTCCATTTTAACTTAAAAATTATATCATTTAATTTAATTTGTCAATTTCACTACAGTTTTAGCAATCATATTATATTTAAGAAATTTGTAGTTAAAAAATGATCAATCCCATTTTTATCATGTTTAGTTAGTCAAATCAAATTTATGAGTGTTATTTCGTTTTAGGATATTCAGCTTTTGAAACAAAAAAATACCAATCTCATCTCATCTTAGCTTACGTGTTCTTTTAAATTAAATTCATAATCCTAATTTATTTTAATTAGTATAGTCATTTTAAATCAAAATCATCAATTCCACTTTCTTCATGTCATAATTAAACTATTTCATCGTAATTAGAGCATTTTTACTGTTTTATTAATAGGACATTTATATAAAATTTTTATTTAACTTGTTTAATCACACCATGTTTAGATCTTTTTGATAAATTTTTTCAAATTCATAATTTCTTAAAATATATCATTTCTAATTTCACTTTGTTCTTGATCAAATTATAATAATTAAAAAATTGTTTGATATTACTTTTTTATTATGGTATGTTCAAAAAACTATCGAGCATAATCACATAAATTATATCAAATAAGATGATAACATATGCTTTAAGATAACAACAATTACATACTTGAATTGTTGTTTAGAGTTCCATCGATTAAAGGACTTAGAAATCTTTCTGCAAAGAATTTTTATAAAAAACTTTTGATGATAAAAAAAACTTTTCTTATCCATTCATCATTTTGAATTGAAACCTTTTATAGGCACATTCAAAATATTAACTACTTTTGTAGTTAATTACATGATAACCCTCACGTGTCATTTATCATCTCCTAATCACACATGATGGGCTTTCAATCAATCAAAAAATTCTCTGCACTTCTCATAATTGTTTAATAATTAGTGTGACTAGTATATAACGAGAGCACGTTACTATATATCTATCAAAAGCTTATGACATCTCGATTAATAAATCGATTATAGGACTTATGTATCCTTGAGTAGATATTGTATGCTATATCCTAGATTATATCTCGTATTTTTATTTCCCTTTGATCTCATTTATTTTCTTATGTCATGACTATATTCAATTTCTCTACTAAAAAGACAATGGTTATCTTTGAATACTTTTTATGCGAATCAATAATCAGACTAAATGGCCTTCCTCTATTCTTCATTCCCTTTTGAATTAAATATAATTTACTTTCCTATAATTGTTCCATAGGATCAGATCTTGCATGATCTTTTAGTAATAATCTAAAGTAGCAAACTTTAAATTCAAATCTCAGGAATTAGATAAGACTCATAAGGGCATATCGTGAGGTTCCTTTCAACCTCCAGGGTCTCACATAATGTAAGTTGAAATCTTAAGACTTACATTAATTCCTTTTTTATGGTTAGTTTTGCATATATAGTACGAGTCATGTGTTATGATATTTACTCACTTGAATATCTTTCATTGAAGAAATACCATACAGATGATAATTCAAACATACTAAATGTTTAACTTGAGTTCACTTATTGATGAGTCTGTCACGGACCATCAAATAATAAACTTAACTAAACCAAATGTTACAGTCTAAACAACTTATAATTTTAATCAATTTAATCCTAGACCAACTAAAGGCAAGCGTACCTTGTCAATAAATAGTATAAAATAGAGTAAACCCCAAGTATCGTTCTCCCTAGGAATCTGAGCATAATACTAGATTAATTAATGTAAGATTATCGAGACAACTCTAAGATGATTGATTAAGAGGAAACAAATAAGAAACAAACGAAAACAAAAACAAATAAGGTTCAATCTAAACATAAGCTAAAGGAGATAAGTCTAACAATTGATAATTTGGTTAAGGCTCGGATTGCAATGGATTTAACAAATAAAAAAAAACATTTCATTGGACAAATTTAAGGCATAAATCACAAATGTAAGACGCAATCAATGGTCATGGAAAAGTCTTTTCTCTCTTAGACTCAATTCATTTATCATGGTCCAACAAATAAATTGGAATAAAAGGCATTAATATCAAGATAACTAGAATTAAGTTCGTTAATCCTAGAGACCCTCACAAAAGACTTCACACCTAATTCAATTGTGTTACCTAATTAATATTCCAACAATTAAAAGCCTATGGTCAAGGTCTTTTAATCATGTAATGTTCTAATTAAAATGGTCACTTAATTAAGATTAAGTTAAGCTCTTTAATTAGGCAAAAATCCTCTAACACACAATCCATTTCATCCTAACCCCAACTCAGCACGTTAAGCACATAACATAATCAATAAACTCAAGATTAAAGTAATAAAACACAAGTTAGTTGATGGAAAATAAGAGTTCATACAAAAGAGTGAGAAAGAGAAATAATCACAACCAAATCTTGGTCCAATCTAGTTGAAATCTCCTCCTTAAAACCTCCTATAGACTATAGAGACTCCAATCCACTAGCAAATGCTAAATGAAACCAAAAGAAAATAAAAACTATACAAAACCTTATGAAAGAGGAACGAAAACGCTTTTGTCGACTCTCCCTATTCTCTCTACTCCTCTGTTGAATCCTCCTTTTATATGTGTATAGAGGCTACTTTACGGCTTAATAAGTTGTGCATTGTTGTTTCATTAATATTTTGCACTGACTTTAAAATGAAATGCTACACACAAGAACTTATACGACAGGTATTGGTCGACCATCCTTCATCATTCGGTCGACCGATTCTTCCTTACGGTCTTCATTCAGTCAACCGAATCTTTTATGCGATCAATCAAAAAACTTGTTGTGAATTATTTGGTCGATTGATCCTGTCATTCGGTCGACCGACCTCTTTTTTTCTTCATTTGGTTGACCGATCATTGCCATTCGATCTAAATTCTTCTTGTTTGATTGTCATTTATGGAGCTTTAATCATCAAATTTCTAATTCTTCTTTATACTCCAAAACAAGCTCCAATTGAGTTCAATTCTCCACAAATTGCTCCAATGCCAACATACACCTAAAATTAATAATAATAGTTGTACATTGGTGTAATTCAACCATTAAATAGGCAAAAACATAATAAATTATGCATTCAAAACCAATGTAAAATACCCATCAACACCTAACTATGTAGTTAGGGTGAGCTAGGGTCGAATCCATAGGAAACTAGGGGGTAATACTATTTTTAATGTTATAAAGAAAAATAAAAACAAAAATCCTTGAATGCAAAGAGAACTAACATAACTAAGACATAATAAAAAAAACAAAAAAGACAAATATAAAGTAACATACAATAAACTAACAACAATAATAAAGAAATAGGTCGAAAGTATTATCGAGATTCTAGGATAACTATTGATCTTTGAATCCAGATAAAAAGGTATTCTAGCTGAGGTGCTAACCTATAGGTTTGAAAAAGCTTTCAAACCCTCAGTTCTTCTAACTTAGGTAAATATAACAAACTCTAAAAACGTCCATATCTTCACTATAGCTTAAAACAAGTTCTTTAGATTTAATAGTGAAGACACATTAGGTACTAAACAAAAATTAACGTATGTCACTAACACACAAGTTCATAAAGTGTAACCTAAATGAATGGAACCTTAGATTAGTTGGTTAAGTATCCTAACAAAATCAGCTAACCCATTACTACTTTTTAGAAATTGTCAAGGAAAATTACGTATCACATGCTTAATCCTAATATTTAAAATAGGAAATTACTTAAAAGATGATCAAGCCAAAAAATAATACCTAATTCATGTCATTTATCCAAAGTTCTAAACCTTCCTAGCCTAAAAACACCAAATCAATTCAAAGTAAATTCCATTCTCACAATTAATTATCCTTTATTTCTAAAATACCATCAAGATCTTAAACACCGAACCACATATAACTAAATTAAGCAAAGCTTAAATTAAATAAACACAAACCATAATTAATTAAATTATACCAATGCTGGAAAATTGAAAATACCAAAGAAAAAATACAAATTAACACTTAAATTAACACAAACACAAGTTACTTAATCTATTAATTAATTAACTAAAACCTAATTCAACTAAATTAAAACTAATACTCTAAATAAAAATTTAAACATATATAAATTGAACAAAAATTCAATTAAAAATAATTAAAATTATAAGAATAAGCACAAAACCTAATTATCAAATATAACTTAACCAAAGACATGAATAATAAATAAAAATTCAAGAAATAAAACTTCATTCAACATAACAGTTAATAAAGACAAATCTAACAACATAAAAACCAAAAGTTAATACATAAGAAAACATTAAATTCAAGAGCTAGATGACCAAGCACTTGAATTAAGAAGAAAAGCAATTAGAAAAAAATCCATTAAACTAAGACAAAGAATTCGGACAACAAAGCAAAGAGAGGGAAAATGGAAAGGAAAGCTAAACTAACAAGATTACCAAGCTAAAAGCAATGAACAACGCATTAATTCTAAATAAATCCAAAAGGGTGGCTAAGGGCATCGTTGCATGTTGCTGCAAAGGAGAGCTTCCACCAAGTCAACCTCCACCAAACTCCAAGCCAAGCTTTCTCTACTTGCAAAATGTTTGGTAGTCAGCTCTTACTGGTGTGGAGAACTCTTCCCTCTTAGCCAATTTTACGGTCGTCACTCTTCTAAAAGCAAGCTCCACTCCCTCTATTTATATGCTGCTGTCACTCCTTCATAGCTCTTTTTACTTTAAATGGTTTTGTTTTTATCCAAGTATTAGGGTTGCATGTTTTTCTAATCAAAACGCTATAGCATCTCTAGTTAATTGTTGCACATTTGGCTTCTCTAAGGAAGCTTCACTTCATTAAGATGTTGCTGTTTTAAAAGAATTGGCACCTCCCTCTTCAAACGCTATTTTTGCTGTCGTATGCTCATTCATTATAAACAAAATGCAGCACCTGATCAAAGCTTTATTTTATCCTCCTATATGAGCAAAATGTTGGCTTCTCATCCCCCAAATGAAGCAACTCTTCAAGCTTTACATGTTGTCTACTCCAAGCTTCCTTAATTATTTTTAAAATTTCTTTAAAGTAAATTTAGCATTTTGCTCCATAATAATCTAAAAGGGGTTAACATGTTCATTAAAAAAAATATAACACAAATAAAGTACTTTTAAACATAAAATAGGGATAAATTCAAATGATTTCACATATAAAAACATAGTAAAACTCATCCCTATCAAATATTCCCACACTTGAACTATTACATATCCTTAAGCAATGATTTAAACATCATATTCAAACAATCTCAATCCAAAGTCAAGAGTTAATTGAATACAAATAAAAACAAATTCATGCCTTTAAACTAGTTTACAAATATCAACTCCATCATGACTAAAAACTTGGTTAATCACATGAAAATATACAAAGTTAGTAAGAAGCAATCTCATATGCACAATACCAAACATTTAAGCCATTTTATATAAGTCATCATAGGAGTATAGTCAAGGATGTTCACAATACACAAAAACACAACTAAAAGTACAACACAATCTAAGTTTTAAGCAATGTCTATTTAAAAAGTCATCTAACTTTTTGACACGAAATTGAAAATTTTATGGTGAACACCCCCGGCAACTAGGTTAGATCACTATTTTAAATAGTTAAAAGTAGCAGTCATAATTTCAACCTTAGAGAATGTAGGTTGAAGCCAGTAGAGTGAGAATTACCTAATATACAACAACACAAAAACAACAACGATAATATTTATTCAACAGAAACAAAGATACTTTTGGTTCCACAATGTAAAAACAAAGATTATTTTTTTCTTTGCTTCTTTTTCTTTTCTTTATTTTTTTATTTTTCTTTTTTTACAATTTATTTCAAACATCCCATTCTACATTCCTATAATAAGCTATACAAAATGTATTTGAATATCAAATATCATATAAATGGATCACTAACACATGCAAGAACTCAAGAGAAAAATAAAAGCAAAAAAACTTAAGTGTTAAAAATCAATCCAAAATCAATCATTGTTCATCAAATTAAAAGCATCAATTGCCTTCTAATACTACAATTAACTAACAACTAAAGATCAAGATCATTTGAAGTTAACATATTCAAATCATAATCATTAGACTCATACTAGTTTAAGTACAAAAATATTTTAAATTGCCCTACCCCCACACTTAAATGGGATATTGTCTCCAATTTCTTAAAAGCAATTAAAACACATGTAAAAGGGTAGGGACAGAAGTATTCTCCTAGATCAAAGAAGTCATATAGAGATAGTAGAAATTTTGAGCTTCATTTTCAAATAATAAAGTAGCTCAGCTTCACACATACACCCAAAACACACAAAAAGCAAATAAATCACACAAAACAAACTAACCAAAAGATATTTTCAAAAGAAAAAAAAACACACAAAACAAAAAGATACAGCTGTGGTGCCTCCTTAATTAAGGTCATAAGCTTAACTCTTGGCATTTTCAATATCATCTATTGTTAAATGGACGCTTAAGCCTAACAGGAAGCATGCTCAAACTTAGATATGAGCCTGGAGCAACTTTCTTTGAAGTAGGCTCATAGTCAGCATGATGCCTCACAGCTTCAGTGTGGTGGAATTAAATTGCATCCTCATCATACTCTAATGTCCATTCCCTTCTTCGAGCATCGCCCTTCTCCCAAGATGACCTCAGAAATGGTAAAAGTAATGAGCGTGAAGGCTCTTCATCCTACTTGTCACCCTCTAACTTTAGCTTGCTTACACATAACTCCTTCAAGAAATTGATCAGATCTAGCTCCTCCTTCTCCAAATCATCTTACTTCTTTTGCTTGCTCTTCTTCTCTTTTTCTTCTTCTTTCTTGAACCTGTTAAGAAAAAGATTAGAAATGTAGTTAATAGTACTAAAAGAAGTACTACTTACTTGATGAGGTGTTTTATTCTCCTTCTTTTCTAAGAACATCTCCTTTTTCTCAGCAAGCTTCTCTTGCTCTTCTTATGCTCCACCCTCAAGTGAAGTCGCACATGTCAATTCCTCATGGTCTTACTTTGGTTAGCTAGGTGTACATGAGGAAACTTGGTCTTCTAGGCTCGTTATCACTTTGATCAATTAACTGACTTAATTTTCAAAGTGCTTCAAGCCACTCCTCGTTTCCTTGTTGGAATTGAAGAGTACTCATAGCCAAGCTCTCGATGATCACCTCCAATGACACCTCATCAACTTATGATGGCGATGTTAGAAGTGGAGTTATAAACTGACACTGCAACAGACTTTAATAACTGGTGGTGGAGAACTGAATCCTTGTTGGTTGCTCTCATCTAGATAGTAAGGATGATCCTCCTACTTCGAATGATAACTCAAAGTTTAAGGATCATACAATTCTTGTTAATTCTCTCAAGAACTGTCAATCCTATAAAATTGTTGCTCAGCATGTAAAGAAGAACATATATCAATAGAATAGCCTAAAATGAACAAATATCACATATCTTAGTATATATGGTATTTATCACAACTTGAGAAACTTAGGGTACGAGATTTATTACCTGTTATTCCAATCTTAAGGTTTGAATAAGTTCTCAATTAGTTCTTCTAATTTAAGTAATCTAACAAGCTTTAGAAATGCCATTATTTTCACTATAACTTAAAACAAGCTTTTTAGATTTAATAGTGAAGATGCATTAGGTACTAAGGAACGACTAACTTAGGCCACTAAAACACAAGTTTGGAAAGTGCAACCTAAAGGAATGGAACCCTAGACTATTTGGTTAAGTCTCCTAATAAAACCAATTAACTTATTATTACTTTTTAGAAATCGCTAAAGACAATTACGTATCTTATGCTCAATCCTATCATTTAAATTACGAAATTACCTAAAGGATGATCAAGCCTAAAGATAATACGTAATTCATGTCATTTATCCAAAGTTCCAAACCAACCTAGCCTAAAAACATCAAATCAATTCAAAGAAAACTCTATTCTTACAATTAATTATCCTTTATCCTTAAAATACCTTCAAGCCCTTAAATACATAACCACATATAATTAAATTAAGAAAAAAAATTAAATAAACACAAACCATAATTAATTAAATTAAACCAAATCTGAAAAATTAAAAATACCAAAGGAAAAACACAAATTAACACTTAAACTAATACAAATACAAATTACTTAAACTATTAATTAATTAGCTAAAACCCAATTCAACTAAACTAAAACTAATACTTTAAATAAAAATTTTAGCATATATAAATTGAATAAACACTGAAATAAAAACAATTAAAATTACAAGAACAAGTACAAAACTTAATTATCAAACGTAAATTAACTAAAGACATGAATAATAAATAAAAAATCAAGAAATCAAACTTTATTCAACTTAACACTTAATAAAGACAAAGCTAATAACATAAAAATCAAAGGTTAATACATAAGAAAACATTAAACTCAAGAGCTAGATGACTAAGCATTCAGATTAAGAAGCAAAGCAATTGAAAAAAAACCCAATGAACTAAGACAAAGCATTCGGACAACAAAGAAAAACAAGGGAAAATGGAAAGGAAAGCTAAACTAACAAGTTTACCAAGCTAAAAGCAATGAACAGTGCATTAATTCAAAATATATCCAAAAGGGTGGCTAAGGGCATTGTTGCATGTTGTTACAAAGGAGAGCTTCCACCAAGTCAACCACCATCAAGCTCTAAGCCAAGCTCTCACTACTTGCAAAACATGTCTTAACTAATCTTGCAGCTATCACTCTCCTAAAACCAAACTCCTATCCCCCTATGTATATGCCACCATCACTCATTTTTTTGATGTTTTTTCTTTAAAAGCTTTTATTTTTATTTAAGCACTAGGGCTGCATGTTTTTCCAATAAAAATGTTATAGAATCTCCACTTAAACATTGCAAACTTGTCTCCTTCAAGGAAGCTTCACTTCATTAAGCTGCTGTCGTTTCAAAAAAATGGGTATCTCCCTCTTTGAATGCTCCTTTTACTGTTGTATGCTCATTCCTTGTAAAAAAACATAGCACTTGATCAAAGCTTTGTTTTGTCCTCCCTTATAAGCAAAACGATGTGTTCGTCCCCCAAATGAAGTAGCTCTCTAAGCTTTACACGCTAGTTGCTCCAAGCTTCCTTTTTTTTTTTTTTTTCTAAAATTGAAGCAACTTTAGCATTTTGTTCCATAATAATCCAAAAGGGGGGGAGGGGGTAATATGTTCATTAAATAAAATATAACAAAATTAAGTACTTTGAATATAAAATGGGAATGAATTCAAATGATTTCATATATAAAAACATAGCAAAACTCATCCCTATCACTCATCTACTCCAAAAGTTTCAAAACTCACATCTGGCAACTTAAGACAGATATAATGATAATTAATCACTGTTCACCAATTTCCTTATGCTTTAAATTTCTTGTTAAAGTAGTATTTCTGGTTTAAGTTTCTTGCCCTCAATTATCACCTAGATAATTAAGTTTAAACCTGCCTTATCTTTAGTGATTACAAATACTAGAGGCGATTGCACGTGTGTGAGAGCCAATCTATAATCTGTCTCATACATTTGTGATTTATTCCAAAATATATTTACACAAGACAAATATATTCATGAATAAAATAATACACAATGTATAACCTTTATCATACATTTATATCCAAATATGATATTATAATGAGTGAACATACACATAAAAATGTTTATCATTACATGTCAGTATCTATGTATTCCTAGTAACTTTATATGCCTAATATATACATATAAAAAATTAGTTTTGTCATTGGGTCTGGCACCATATTTCGTCTAGATATATATTTTATGTTCACTTCTCCTCGTGCAACTACATCTTTCACATAATTATACTTAATATCTATGTTCTTTATTTTATAATGAAACTAGGATCTTTTGTATAAGTGATTGTAACTTAACTATCACCGTTGATGGTCATTAAATCAATTTCACTTTTAATGACTCTTAAGTTCATTAAGAATTGATGAACCCACACTGTCTCTTATACTGCTATTGAAAATACTATGCATTCAGCTTCCATCATGGACAATGTAACACAAGATTGGTTTTTACTTTTCCATGACATTACTCCATTATTAAATAAGAATACATATCCGACGATAGATTTTATTTATTATTTCTTACTTTTCCATGATATTACTCCATTTTAAAGTAAGAATACATATTCGAAGGTAAATTTTCTTTCATCTAGATCTCCTCCCCAGTCTACATCTGTATACCCTTGTATATGTAGGTTATTGCCTTAATAATACAATACATAGTCCACAATTCCCTTTAGATATGGCAATATTCTTTTTACTACTTTCTAATGTGCTTGGCCTGAATTCGATTAATATCTGCTTACCGTTCTAATAATATAACAAATATCTAATCTTGTACACATTATTGCGTATATAAGACTTCTAACTTCACTAGAGTAATGAACTTTCTTCATTTTCTCCTGTTCTTATGGCATTGTTGGGCAATTTATATTGTTGAGATCTTCATTTTTAGCAATAAGATTATCAATTAGTTTAGAATCTTATATATATGGAATTACTCAAGAATTCTTTGAATGAACATCGCTTGAGAAAGTGATAACAACCTTTTTGAACAATCTCTTGAAATCTTAACTCCAAGAATGTATGTTGTTTCATCCATATCTTTCATTTCAAATTTAAATGATAATCAATCTTTAATTTGCTTAATGAACACACAATTATTATAAGCAATCAATATATCATTTACGTATAAAGATAAAATATCAAATTTATCTTTGAATCTCTTAACATATATACAATGGTCCATCGATTAGAGGACTTAGAAATCCTTCTGCAAAGAATTTTTCTGAAAAAATTTTGATGATAAAAAACTTTTCTTATCCATTCATCATTTTGAATTGAAACCTTTTATAGGTAAATTTAAAATATTAACTACCTTTTGTATTTAATTGCATGATAATCCTCATGGGTGTCATTCATCATGATTTTTTATTTCTATTTCATATATTTCATTTCTTTTTTTTAAAAAAATTATTTGATTGAGAAAAATGCCCAAAAGTGGAAGAAAGAAAGATAAAAGAAATATTGAAAAAAAATTATAAATTTGAGTGATTGTGTGTGTGTGTGTATGTGTATGTGTGTGTGTGTGTGTGTGTGTGTGTGTGAGAGAGAGAGAGAGAGAGAGAGAGAGAGAGAGAGAGAGAGAGA
>JAOXYD010000005.1:24299790-24310392 GCA_028565735.1 Pinacopodium congolense
ATCGAGAACTCAAAGTTGGCACTTGCCATTTTTTCACCAGGCTATGCGTCTTCAAGGTGGTGTTTAAATGAGCTTGTGAAGATCTTGGAATGCAGAGAAAATCCCAGAATCAAACAAATAGTGATTCCTGTGTTTTATCACGTGGCTTCAGCTGATGTAAAAGGTCAAAAGAAGAGTTTTGCTGAAGCATTTGAAGAGCATGAAAATTCTAAATATCCTGAGAATCGCAGAAACGTGCCAATATGGAAGGCTGCCATGAAAAAAGTCGGCTACTTGTCAGGGAGAACTGTAAAACAACAAAGGTAAAGTCCTGCTTTAGATTCAAGTTTGTTTTTTGATCCATACCAAAATAAGTTGTTATATTTTGGACTATTCGATGTTTTAAATAGGAAGTTAGAAATAAAATTTTAAATTATGGATTATAAAGCATGCGATAATTGTAGAAGATGCTGATGCATTTGTGACTAACGTAATTGTAATTACAATCGCAATTGTAATTTAAAACTTAGCCGATGGACTCCGGGCTTTTAAGGCCCACGTGAAGCTTGATCTAATTCGAATTGAACCCATTTTCTCGAAGTCTGATTGAGTTTTAGACTTTGCTTGAGCCATGAATTAAATATGGACTGAAGCTTAGGCCTTACGGAGCCTGATCGCAACCCATTGCCAGCCCTAATCTTGTTCTTACTTGTTCTTGGCAGCCCCGAGTCTGAAGCAGTGTTTGACATTGTAAATGACGTTCTGAAAGCATTGGGACGACCAGCAATTGGAAAAAAAGATGACTCCGTCAACTTTGTTAAGTTGATACGTACTAATACCATAGAACTTCAGGTCAAGGGTAATATATGGACGACGTCATCATCTCATGGCATACGTACTGAGAGTCTAGATTCAGTATTACTGAACATGCTCAAGCTTCAAGGTCCCTCATCATTACCATCACCTGCCTCAGAGTGGACTCCTCAAACAAATTCCATTTACAATCAGCCTTTGAATTACCGACCAAGTGGAGGGTCCAAAAGCACCGCAATAGCATTAGTTTCTGTAACAGAACGGAAATCGACAGATGGACAAAGTGAAGTGTCCGAAAGTACGGAAACATTATCAGGTTCCGTTCAAAATAAACTTAAGTTGATTTTGATTTTTTTATTTTTAATTTCCGTTTTTGTTTTTGTTTTATTAAATATGAGAACTTATGATAATAGTTTTTATCCCATTTTCATCGGTTTCGATGTGTATTTATTAAGTTATATATTTTTGCATTGGTTTTTATTTTATTTTATTAACTTGTTATTTTTATTAATATATATATTTAAAAACCAAGCACGGCCTACTAATCGAGATTCATTACTGAACTCCCTGGAGATTCAAGCATCATCATCATCATCATCATCACATCCCTTAGAGCAGAATCCTGGGACAAATTCCACTAACAATCAGGCTTCTGGTTCCCGACCAGCAACACCAATAACCAACACTATCACTACAACCAGTGGTTTGGGTTCTGGTGGTGTAACTCCGAACCAAGTTCCGAGAAGTACTCGTGTCAACACATCTTCATCGACAAACACTAGTTACCATTTGCCTGGAACAGAAGATAAAATTGTCTTGTACTTCACAAGTTCAGATGAAAATAAAGGAGTTTATGATGACTGTCAAGAAGTTAGGATGATATTCAGGGGATTGCATGTCCTTGTCGACCAAAGGAACACACATCTCATACCTGATTACATGAAAGAGTTGAAGAATGTGGTCAAGAAAAGCTTTTCCTTGCCACAAGTTTTCATCAGGGGAAAGTACATTGGAGGTGCTGATAAGATCAGGGAACTGAATGAGACAGGTATGTTGAAGACCCTTGTGGAGGGATTTGCAAAGGTAGATCGTCCATATAATTGCAAAAAGTGTGGAGACCTTGCCTTCACCAAGTGTCTAGTTTTGTTTAGTATCAGAAGAGACTGCAAGAAGTGTAATAACACAAAATACGTCCAATGCACTGGTTGCAATCCATGATGCTCCTCATGGTTTTTAATTGGGTCCGGATTGTTACCACGATTTGTCGTAATTGTGCTCGTATAGTTCACAATCTGTAATATGTACCCTGTAATGCACAATTTAAATCCTTAGTGCATGATAATTTCTGGTGTTTGCTCATAGTTTTGCTTCCTCTGTTTATTGTTATGAGTTCTAATGTCATTTTCAGCTAATAATTATTTAATCCTGCGTACAACTGCTTCAATCATTTGTATTTCGCAATATAACTTGTAATTCACTATTTAAAACTTATATGTATAATGATGTTCAGTGCTTGGTTAAAAAATTGTTAATGCATCTTCTTCTGTTTATTTTTATGAATTTTAATGTCATTTTATATGTAATAATCATTTGATTCTGTGTATAATTTTTACAATTGTTTGTGGTCTGTAGTATAACCCGCAATCCACAATTCAAAACTTTGATGCATACTGATATTTGCTGCTTACTTATGGAATTGTTAATGATGCTTCTTTGGATTATTCTTGTGTGAGTTTTAATATTATTTTTCAGCTATTGGGGATTCTGCTGCTACTGGAGACTATATTAATATTTTCGGCTGGTTGTTCTCATCGGCTTGGGGAAATTGGTCAGATTCTGAGTATTTGTTGACCTAAATTTTTTGTTGCTACCAAATGAAATTGTTGCTATAGAACCCTAACATATGTTAGGCATTATTCTTTGAACTATTACTCTCCTAAATAGATTTATAGAAGCGTATAAACTATAAAGTGTGTTTATATTTTACATGTCAAAGTTTTTTGTGCGTCCATTGTTTGTATGGAATGAGTAACAATTAACAAGTTAGATTAAGACAGCTTAGGAGGAATAATAACTGTATGCGAACTTGCTAAGATGCGGGTAATTTTGTATGTTTAAGAGCAGGAATAAATTCACAGGGATGTCTGGTTGTGTTTCACTGTTGATTTGTACATATTATAGGGAGAAGTCATGAACCTTGAAATAATAACTCTCAACTTTCTAGTTGTTGGAAGATAAATATATGTTTAGCATTTAATAATGGTCTGCATTGCAGGCATATTACTGACTACCATTGTTCAAAGAGTATTTAATTTGGCTGCTAAAATGCTGTGATAGTTGAATTTCGGATCTGCAAAGTAAAAGACATATGGATAAACAGGGAGTCGCCTGTTACTTGTCGTGTTGTGAGTCCATATGCTAACTGTGCTACATTGCTTCCATAAGTTCCGGAACGATAGATTTAACGGTTTTATTTTTCATCTGCAGTTGAAGTACATTTACTTTTGCAATTTTAAGCCAGCTCTGTTTCTCCATACTATCATCAATACATGAACTCTGGATGCCTTGTACTACATCGTCAGATTGGTACAACTGGTGTCCTAAAAATCTATGCATTACTAATGATACATAGATATAATTGTACTTTTATTACACAGTTTCACTTGCCTCAGGTGTAGTCTTGCTACCATACATAAACCTTTTTGCATGGTAACAAGAAACACCGCTTGAATCTTGGCAAGTGGTGGTTTCGGCTGGGATCGAACCCCATCCCTGATCCCATTCTTACATGTTCTTGGCGGCTCTGAGCATGATGCAGTGATTTAACATAGTACATGACTTTCTGATAGCCCTGGGACGACCAGCAATTGAAGGAAAAGATGACTCCTCCAACATAGTTAACCAACAGTAGCACACAAGTTGGAATTTCCTGAGCGGAGTCTCATTCACAATATGTTTCATAGCGTTCAGTTATAGCGACACGTTCTAACAGGCAAAACTTCTTCAACTTCTTTACTACAGAGACTCATAAATCAGGAGAAGGTTTCGATGGCTATAGTAGAGCGTAAGATGGTCAACAGGCGTCAGAAGCCACTACGGCAAAAAAAAAAAGCTTGAGGCAACAAATAAAAGGGTATTTAGAAGTGCAATTATTGTTGCCTTTTTTTTTTTTCAACAGAATTAGTGTAGTTAAATAAAGTAATGCTGCTATAGATATAAAGCAACACAATTTTTTAATTAGGCAACGAAATAAAAAATGTTGCTTTAAGTTTTGTCTAAGGCAATGAAATAGTTTTAACATATAGTAACAATTATAAATGAATATAGCAACAGTTTGAATCATTATAAAGAAAGAATTAATTATTTTTAGGCAACGGTTTCTAATAATAAAAGTAACAGCATATCCTTTTTTTAGCAACATCGAGTTAATGTAAAAATAAGACCCTGTCATTGAGTAGACAATAATCATATATACATTAATATTAATTGTAAAGATAATAAAACATAGTATGAAAAGTGGCTATATAGTCATTAATGTATACCATATCCAAAATACAATAATCAAAATACGGATTGATGGAATTCAATCTTCAACATACTCAAAATACAATTAGTTAAAAAATGTCCAAACATTCACCTACATGATCTTCTTATAGTCTATATCGAGAATATCCCGACCAAAATATAAAACAAAACCAACATGTAAGAGTACTCCAAATTGATTGATAGTGTGCCTCCTTATCCACTCCTAATCATCACCTCCCTACACCAAAAAATAACAAGAAGTAGATTAGAACAATTCTAAAACAATGATAATCATTAATATGTTGATATATCTAAAGAATGAAATGCTAACTAATTCATTGTAACTTCTAATTAATCATGAGTACTAACATTTTTCAAAAACTATCAATACAATCATATAGTTCTTTTTATGAACAAAATCAAAATACATAGCTTTTTCTACTCATATTTGCTACATTATAATTGCAAATGGGAAAATAAGAAAAAGTAATTTGTCAATAATCTCAATGAAAAAGACAACAAGATGATATACGAGTGAATGAAGGAAGTTTATTACATGATGTTCTTCTTGATCTATACAATTTGGCGGAGTACAATCACTTCTTGATTGATTAGATGCAATCAATTTACAAAGCATATCCATATTTTTGGTGCTAATTTGCCCAAGTTGAGATTGAATAAGAGTAAACATATGTTGCATCATTTTTTCTCTATTTACTTTATCTTGTTCTAGTTGCTTTTTCATTTCCAATCTTTCGGCTTTCTCTTGCTCTAATTCCTTTCTCATTATCTCTTTTTCAGCTTTTACTTTCTAATTCATCTCTTCTTCTAATGCAATCTTAATGGATTGTAGATACTCATCAGGAACTTTGTAAAAGGCCTCACTTTCCATATTATTTTCTTTCACGGTAGAAAATTTCACACCTCTTCCAAATAATTTATTACGTCTAGGTCTTACCACTCCCATGTTAGTCCTAAATTCTTCAAGCTTTTGACTATCATTTTGTTTTTGCACTTCTTCGATGCAAGCCTATAAAATAAAAGTAATGTGCTACTTATTCAATCAAATGAAGGTTAATACTAATGAATGTAGGCATCGTATATATTACAAAGAAACCTCATGTCACTATAATTGACATGGATAAAAAATTATTTTAACAATAATGAATCAACAATAAAAATACTCAACAAAATCATAAACATAAGTAATGACGAATAAATTTGATCATCTCAATGAAAGTATCAACAACATAAATAATTGTATAAAGATAACATACTACTTACAATTTTCTCTCTTATAGCTTCAGTAGCTTGCTTGTACACTTTTCTAGGCTTTCTTTTATAAGTTGCAATATACTTTTCAGCATTAGAGAGTGGAGTCTTATCTTCCCTTGCATTTTTCTATCCATAGAAACAATTGTTAATAAGAAATTTGAAATTATTTAGAGAAATTAAGTAATTTCTTAATATATTATATCTCATTGAAGAACTTACCAACTTAGCATAAATACTTGCAAAACTCTTAGGACCAACTGTCTGCATTTCAGTTTGTTGTTTTCTATTTTGAATATTTCTCTCAGCAATTTGCTACATATTGAAACATTTGATTGATTAGATATCATGAAATGATTTAAAAAAATACTAATAATTATCATACCTTTACATCGGGTTAGTTCCAATAAGCAATGAGCTCTTCAAAGACAGCTTTACTTATGTAGTTTGGACGATTGGCTATTCTTTCTACATCTGTTGTATATTGTTTGAAATGTTTTCGCTTCACTCTACATTTGTAACTTCTTCATGCATCCCCAACAGTCTTCAATGTCCATTCTTTACCTTCTAATGGTATAATAAATCTCTTCTGCAATATAATCAAATATTCAATTAAATTTCATAAATTAAATTGAAAGGAGTATTAATGTAAAGGTTTCTTACATTAACATATTCCCAAATAGGTTCACTGGGAATATTGCGTCAATTGACATGATTAAGAGGTGTAAGATTTTGTTTACGAGCCACAGTACCCAAGAAGAGTGTGAATTCTGTTAGCGTCTTCTCATCAGGACCAACTGCCTGATTAAGAGTATTAAAAAAAATTGGTTTGGGATGATCCATGGATCTTGCATGAACCTCCTTGAGCAAAATTGGACCTCTACCCCTCTTCTTCACAAATTCTATATTCAAAATAATTATTAATGTCAACATACAATAAAGGAAATTTTTAAATAATAGTGTAAGATATGATTACCATTGCAATGAGCTATACCAGTTTCTATGACATCCATACTTATGTCATTCCTATTTTCTTAGCCTTCTAATGTGTCTTCAGGAGGTTCTAGTTATCGTTCCATAATGTTATTAAATAGTTCTTCCCACTTCAGCAAAGTAGACTCTGTTTCAATAGTTACTTCCTCTCCAGAACTTTTAGAAGTTTGATCTCTAAGGTCATCTTGTTGTATGTCTTCTTCATCCCTTCTACTTATTTGTTCCACTTGTGGTTGTTCCTCAATAGGTTTCTTTTGTTTTTTCCACCTTAAGAAGTCAGCAATACTACCTGAAGGGCATAAACGTTGTGGTCTGCCATCCTTTTTTGAGAATTGGGTTGTTCCTCTCTATTAAAATTTATGAAAATTAAAGCCATAAAATTTAAAAGAAAATATAAGTTGCAAGAATAACTTACACATATAGCCAAAACAAATAAGGATTGCATGTAAAACAAGTTCAACAAATGAGGAAATATTTACCTCTTCAAGGATAACAGATGGAATTACTATTGTTGTGTTTTTTTCAATGATTTGACATTACTCTTCTCTACCTTCCAAATATTCTTGCTCTCCATGTGATAAGTTAGTTGAATCTTTTAGTTCATAAACATGAGTCTTCTTTTGTTGATTTCTCACAAAGTTTGCCATGGACCCTGGTGCAATGAACTTAGTTAAACATGTTTGATTCTTCCCTTTTTTTCATTATAAAGATCTAAACCAATAAAGAATGTTGTTAGTAAACACATTTAATGAAAAATAAATGACTATAATAAAATAGTGAAACATAAAATAATGGAAATATATATTTTTGAATTAAAAAGAAAAATAACTAAAGACCTTTTATACCAAATTATTCATCGATATCCATCCAATCCCAGTCAGTGTCATCAAAGTCAGAATTATGTTCATCATCATCATTTTCTGTTCCAAAATTTAAGCTATTTGGAGGTATGTCAACCATATTGACAGATAAATCTTCTCTACACCAATTAGAGTCTATATCACCATCATTTCTGAAGAAATCATTACCATAGTCATTTGGTTCTCTCCAATATGTTTCTTCAATATTTTCATTCTCATTCATAGATACATCAAAAAAATACCAAAGTACCTTCTTCTCCATATAATAACAACCTTCCTCAATACAATCAGCTACATAAAACACTTGATGTACTTGATTGGCTAATACGAAAGGTCCTCTGTATAACATAACCTTTTGAAGTTTACTCTAGTAAGCCCATAATCATCTTTCTCCTCTTGGAACCAACAACATTTGAACAACACTACACTGAACTATCCCCAATAATCTACTTTAATAATTTCTTCTATTACACCATAATAATTCACATTTCCAAGTGTTGGATTTTGGACTCTAGAACTTGCAAAACTTGAAGTTAATGCTGTCAAAGAAACCCCACTATTTTGACTCTTACACCTTGCATCCCATTTTTTAGTCATAAACTTGTATCTATTAATAACATAACCTGAATGTTTCTTTGCCACACTTTTGGGGCCTTTGGACAACCAAAAAATATGACTTGGGGTGTCATTTAAAGATATCACCTTATTTTGAAACCATTGGGAAAACTCCTTGCAATGATCTTGTGCCTTTATCCACCGACTTCTTTTACCACTTGTCTCTTTTAAATTTTGATGCTCCCTAAAAAGATAGATAAAGGTTAATTTTGATGGTGGCAATAATAAATTGAACTTGACATGGATAAATAACATATTCATGTCTTACCTAATGTACTTCTTAACATCTTTGTCATTTGAATTAAATAGAATGTATTGATGAGCTTAACGTACTATATTTAAGTCTAAATTGATTGCTTTGCCTTTCCTATGACCTTTCCCTCCAACAGGATGCCCAACCTTAGGAAAAAATGAAGATGATACTTTAACAAAATTTTCTTTTTCATTGTCTTCTATATGGCTATTTTATTTTCTCCTTACATTATGATGCATGTAAATACAACAAAAATTTACACACTCTTCAACCAAATATCCTTTTGTAATAGATCCTTCTGGTTGGCTCTTATATCGAACAAATCTTTTCAGCATACCCAAATACCTCTCAACAAAGTATATAGAATGACATTAACCAATAATGCATTTAAGGTATCGCAATAATCGGTGAGTTGATTATATGTGTTCAATGGTGGGTATGTCCAAAAATTGAGAGAGTTGTTAGATGATGAAGCTAATGCCAGGTTTGGTGATAATGAGATAGAGGAGTTTCCTAATAAGATATTGGTAACTAATGACATTAGAGTGTGATTCTCTAGGGGCCGTAAGTTGATTTTTGGGAGTCATTGGAATAGGTAAGGGTTTGCAATCCAAAAAACCAACTTCTGTCAGAAGATCCAAAGTGTAATTACGCTGGTAAAGATTAATTCCAATTAATGATCTGGCCAACTCCAAGCTGAGAAAATACTTTACTGTTATGAGGTTCTTGATTTGGAAGGTATTATGCTGAAACTTTTTAGTGCTTTCAATAAGGCTAAGATCATTACTTGCTAATAATAAGTCATCCATGTAGATAAGGAGAGCAATGAAGCTGCTGTCTTCCTTCTTGGTGAACATAGAGTGATCAGATAGACTACAGAAAACCAATTAAGATCAGTGTAGAAGTAAGTTTCTTGTGCCATTGTCTACTGGCCTGTTTGAGACTATAAATGTTTTTCTTTAATTTACAAACCATACTTAAGTCAAGTAAGGTAAGTCCTAAAGGAGGCTTCTTGTAAATCTCTTCATGGAGGTCGCCATAGAGAAAAACATTGTTAATATCAAGTAGGTGAAGGTGCCAAGTTTGAAAGGTAATGAGAGCAAGCAATAGTCTGACAATGGTATGTTTGACTAGTAGAGCAAATATTTATGTATAATCCAAACCAACTTGTTCTATGAAGCCTTTAGCCACAAGCCTGCTTTTACAATGGCTGAGGGATCTATTTGGATGGAATTTATACTTATGCGCTCACTAACAATCAACAATTGTTTTTTCATGTACTAAAAAGGTATGTTCCTATATTTCATTTTTATTTAAAGCTTTCAATTCTTTATACATTGTATCTTACCACTCTTTCTGGTGCATAGTATCATTAAAACTGGGGGGTTCCTTTAAAGCTATAAGGGTTAAGGAAAAATTTCAATGTTAAGATGATAGGTTATGACAGGATATAACTAATGAGATTGTGTGAGGGGAAGCGTGGGGTAAGGTGGGACATTATTAGGCTTTAAGGTAAGATAGTGGTTTATTTTATATAGTAGAGCATCAAGGTTAAGGTGATGGTGGAGTGGATAAGCTAGCAAGTGTAACCAATTTAGTTGGTGTGAAGGAGAATTATGTGGATTTATAGGAAGGGGAGTTCACAGTTATAAGAAGGACAGGGCTTGATATAATAAAACTATTGGAAGACAGATATTAGAAAGGAAATGTGTGTTTATAGAAAATAATATCTCTTGACAAGAAAATCTACTTTGTATCCAAATCCAACATTTTGTAGCCCTTTGTCCATGTGAAAAAACTAAGAAACATATTCTTTCTTACTCTATTATCTAATTTGCCTCTATTTGTTTCTTTAGTGGATGCAAAATAGAGATAACCCAATATTCTTAAGTGTGCAAGATTAGAGTTAGCTCCAAATAAAATAGAGTAGTGTGATTTGTGTGACGAAAAAGAGGGTATGAATGTAGGTAATGAAAAAAAAAACATGATGTAAAGCATATTCTGACAAGTACTTGGTTGGAAGGTTTACATAGAATTTTAGGGTTGTTGCCACACTGAGGATATGTTAATGTTTTTGTTCTACTCTTTCATTCTGTTGGAATGTTTTAATGCATATAGTTTTATGTAAAATTCCATTTTTAGCAAAGAATTATGTTATTGATAATTCAATTCCTTAACCACTTATGATGTATTTTATTTGCTTTGCAAATTGTAGTGCCATATAGGCAAAAAAGTTTTTGAATAACTCTCTAGTTTTTTATTTATGTCTCATTAAATATACCTAGGTCATGT
>JAOXYD010000005.1:24310492-24329220 GCA_028565735.1 Pinacopodium congolense
CACCTACCGTGCCTAACCAAGACAAGAAAATGGCCATTCACAATCATGCTCCTGCCTAGGAGTTGAAACTATATATAGAAGTATTACAGGCAGAAAAAGAGAGAAGAGAGTGAGATGAGGAAGAGAATAAAATAAATTAAAATATTATGTGTATTTTTATGGATATAGTTTTCTTTTTATAATTCTCAAATTTCTAATAATGAAATTCTTTTATTCTTATCTGTAGTTTTTACCTTAATTAATTTAGGAGTTTTCACGTAAAATTTGTATACTTATTTTATCTTCATTATTTTCATTTTTATTTAAACTACGACCCTACTCTATTTAATTCTAAATTTTTTTATTAAGTGATATCAAAGCTACCTTTAGGTGTGTATATCTACTTATTATATGTTTTGTATTTTCCATTAAAGAATAAATCCTCTACATCAAATGATAAATTAGATTATTATTTACCATTTTAAAGGTATTATTCATAGAACAGTTGTGATAGAAATAATATCAACAAAGTATAAAATTGAAAATTTTAACAAGAGTAATTTCTTACTATGGAAGCTGAAGATAAAGATAATCTTGAGAAAAAATAATTATCTATCGGATAAGGTTAGTTGGAATTACAGATGATAAGTGGAATGAAATTGATAGAAATGCTGAATTTAATCTTCACGCAATACTAATTAATGGAATATTGTCAAGTATAGAGGAGAAAAAATGATAAAAGAGATATGAAATCACCTTACTAAGTTGTAAAAGGTCAAATCACTCCATAATTAAATTTTTTTAAAGAGAAAACTCTATAATTTACATATAGCGGAATTCACTTTATTGATGGAACACTTAAATGCTTTAAATACTCTATTTTCTCAACTTGCATCATTGAAGCACATAATAAAAAAAAATGAACGTACAAAACTTCTGCTCTAAAGTTTACTAGATTCATATAATCAACTTATCATTAAGTTAACAAATAATACAGACACTTTAGTGTTCGACCATATTGCAACAACTATTTTAGAAGAAGGGAGTCAACGCAAAAGTAAGAAAGATAAGTTAGTAAGTTCATAACAAGCGAAGCCCTTGCCGGTAACGAAAGGGAGATTAGTAAAAAGTAGCTTAATGAGAGCTACAATCATGGTAAATCAAACTCTAGGAATAAGAAGAACTTAAAATGTTACAATTGTGCTAAGAAAGGTCACCTAAAAAAGAATTATTGGAATCTAAATAAGAAAGATCATGTTCCTCAAGGAAATGCTGCAAGTACTACAAATGATGGAAGCGCGATGATCTGTAAAGCACCAATGACTATTAGAGGTAAGAGAAGATTTGTTGATATATAACTTCTCAATTCAACAGCTACCTTTCATATGACCTCTTAACGAGAATGATTCCATCAGTATGAATCTGTCTCTAGGAGATTTAAATATAGATACAATGATTAAGCTCTAAAAATCATTGGAATCGACATCATTAAGTTAAAGATATGTTATGGTACAATTTAGATAGTTGAAAAAGTTCGATATGTAAAGGGCCGAAAGAATAACTTGTTGTCTGTAGGATAACTAGATGATCTTAGTTTCAAATTTAAGATTTAGAACAAGATCATAAAGGTAATTACAAGAGTGTTTAAATTTACGAAAGCAGAGAAGATAACTATAAATTTATATATGTTGAAGGGAAAAAGTTTGTAAAAAGGAGAGGCATCAGTTGCTGTAACTAGTCCAAGTAAAAAGTCCGTAATAATGTGACATAAAAAGTTTGGACATATATTAAAACAAAGAATGAAGATACTTGTAGAGAAGAATTTATTTCTAGGTCTTACAAAGGTATCACTACCCTTGTATAAACATTACACTGTGAGTAAGTAGCATCAATTGAAGTTTAAAATATCAAATTTTTTAAGTAAAGAAATTTTAGAGTTAGTTCGCTCTGACATATGGCAAGCACTAGTTATATCCCTAAGAGGAGTAAATTTCTTTGTATCATTTATTAATGATTATTCAAGGAGATGTTGTGTATTTCCGAAGGTAAATGTGTTACCAGTGTTTAAATTTTACATAGAGCGGGTGAAACTCAAATCAGGTAAGAAAATCTAGTGTTTGTGGATAGATAATGGAGGAGAATACACTGGTAAAGAATTTGATGAATTCTAAAAGTAAGAAAGTATCAAAAAGTAGTTCACGATGGCATACACTCCTCAGTAAAATGAAATGATAGAAAGGATGATAAAATTATATTAGAAAGAATAAGAACAATGATGAGAACTATAGGTTTAGACAATAAATTCTAGGTAGAAATAATCAATACCACCTATTATGTGGTGAATTAGACTCCACTAACAGTAATTAAGTTGAAGACATCGATGAAGTTGTGGATTGGTAAACCAATGGATTACTTAAACCTTTATATATTTGGAAGCCCTACTTATGTGAAGTTCAATGCTCAAGAAACTACAAAGTTAGATCTAAAATTCAGGAGATGTATATTTTTAGGGTATGTTGAAGGAATAAAGGGGTATCACCAATGGGATTTCACTTCCTATAAGGTTATTATCAGCATGGATGTTATTTTCATGGAAGATATAGATCAAGAGCTAGCAAAAGGTTACGGAACTTAACAAGAGAATCCAGATACCATAACATTACAGGTAAAAGGTTGTTGACCCAAATGATTCTTCTAAAACTACAAAAAAGTACGAGGAGCAAAAACCAATCGAATATGATGTTCTTGATACTCGAAGATCAACTAGCACAAAAAGGTCATCGAGCTGGTACTCTGACTATATTATGGATGGCAATATTATATACTATCTTTTAACTGAAGATAGAGAGCCATCAATTCTTCAGGAGGCAATAAATAGTCAGATGCATCTCAGTCGATGACAGCAAGGCTAGAAAAAATTGAAGCTCTTTATAAAAATAAGACATGGGAGTTAGTGTTATTAATGCAAGAAAGAAAACTCGTTAGCAATAAATGGGTCAACAAGATCAAACAGAGTGACAATGATCAAGTAGATCAATATTGTGCTAGATTAGTAGTGACAGGATATGTTCAAAAAGAATGAATTGATTTCAATAAAATATTTTCCCTAGTGGTTAGGCTCATAACAGTTTGAGTAGTCTTGACAACGTGTGCTACATTTGACTTACATCTTTGGTAGTTAGATGTGAAAACTGTATTTCTCCATGTAGATTTTGAAGAAGAGATTGATACGCTTCAACCAAAAGGTTTTGAAGAAAAAGAAAAAGAAGAGTCAGTTTATAGGTTTAACAAATCTCTGTATGGTATAAAGCAGGCATCGAGGTGTTAGTATAAGAGATTTGATTCCTTCATCATGAGCCTTAGATATAGCAAATTGAGTGCAGACCTTTGTGCATATTTTAAGAGGTTTGATAAAGATGATTTTATAGTCTTTACTATTGTATATGAACATCATGTTTGTAGCAGGCTCCAATAATAATCAAATCAAAGAATTGAAGGTATAGTTAGCTAAAGAATTTGAAATGAAGGACTTGGGACCAACAAACAGGATCTAGGGATGCAAATTCAATTAGACATAAATAATAGGAAGATTTGACTTTCTCATAAAAATTATTTAAAAAATATATTGTGGTGATTCAACATATAAAATTGTAAGTCAAATTTTACCCTATTTCCTATTAATTTCCAATTATCCTCAAGTATGAGTCCCAGTAATGAAGAAGAGAGGATGGAGATATCTCGAGTACCATATATATCAGCAGTGAAGAGCCTAATGTTCACTATAATTTGTATAAGACTAGATATTGCATATGTGGTAAGATTAGTTAGTTGATACATAACAAATCATGGTCAAGAGTATTGGAATATTACTAAGAGAATTATCAAATATATCAAGAGAACCTCAGATGTTGCATTATGTTATGGAGGATCAGAATTTATTATCAATAAATATGTTGATATTGATTATGTAAGTGATATTCAGAAAAGCAAGTTTATTACATGACATGTGTTCACACTAATTAAAGGAGCTTTGGGTTACGTTTCAAAACTGCAATCAGTTATGGCAATATCAACAACAAACGTAGAATATGTAGTAGCTACATAAGTTAGTAAAGAAGTAGAGTGATTGAAGATAATGTTAGAAGAAATTATATACAAACAATAGAATCTTGATTTGTATTGTGACAACTAGACTGCCTTACATCTTGCAAGGAATCTAATAGTTCATTCAAAGATAAAAATACATTTGAGTTCAATACTATTTCGTTCATGAGAAAGTGAAAGGAATGATGGACATGCAAAAGATTCATCCCAAGAGCAACCTGATAAATTTTATAACAAAAGCAATCAACGTTAATAAGTTTATTTGGTGTCGATCCTCCTGTGACTTGACAAAGATGTAAGCAACATGAACTTATAAGGTAGAAAAAATCATGTGAAGATATAATTGATTATCAATCAAATCTTTATGTGAGAGAAATGTAAAACTTGGTGGCTATTAGGCACTTAATTCAGTTCTTACCATGCCTAACCACGATAAGAGAATGGTTGGCCACATTCACACTCTTGCTCCTACCTATAAATAAGCATGAGCGCACCATTAGAGAAGTATCAGAGGTGGGAAAAGAGAGTAAAAAGTGAGGTCAAGAAGAGAAATAAAATAAAAAATTATTGTATGTAATTTTTTGGGTATAGTTTTCTCTTTATAATTCTTAATTTTTCAATAGTGAAAATTTTCTATTCTTAACCGTAGTTTTTACCCTAATTAATTTATGAGTTTTTCACGTAAAATTTGTATGTCTATTTTATTTTCATTATTTTTAATTTTCATTTATGCTGCAATCCTACTCTATCTAACTCTAAATTTTTATCAAGAAAAACTAATTAAAAATTTAGTAAAACTTAAAGATGAGAAACACTTTTAATAGTAAAGAAAATCTCACATGTAGGTGGTATTCAATTTAACTTATTTAGAAGAAAAAAAAGGAGAATAACCCATATTTATACTACTCAAGAATTTTTCTATATAACTAATATCCATAACTAGTTTTTAAAGATATTTGTGCACAGTATATAGATATATCTGCAAACTATCTAGATAATTAGAATATGTTTTTCAAGAGTCAAATAAAGATGTTTCTAGACATTTTTTAAAATCTAGATTGCATTTCTTATCCTTCAAACCCCCATAAGTAGCCCATCTCCTTGATCAAATATATGAAGTCCAAAATAAGTTTATATTCCAAAACCTTCTTTAAACTTAATTATGTAATTTCAAGGTAACTTCCAAGTTTGATAAAGATATCCTCTCTTTTTTTAGATTTTGTGAAGATATTGGCTATTTGATCTTAAACTCGAACAGACTTCATCTCCACTTCTTTGTTCGTTATTCATTCTCTTATGAAATGGTACCTTATATTTGTACGCTTACTCTTATCATAGAAGATTGGATTTTTAATTAAGGCTAATGTTACTTTGTTGTCAATAAGAATTTTCGTAACCTCTTTTCCTAGTATATGAAGCTCTTTCATCAAACTTCTTATCCAAATGGCATGATAAGTATAAGAATTAGTAGTCACATACTCAGCTTCACAAGTAGAGAGGGTAACAATATATTGCATCTTGGAACCCTAAGTGAAGGTAGTATATCTCATGTAAGATATATAAGCATTGGTGTTTTTTATATTATCAATATCTCTCAACCAATTACTATCACAATAGCTAACAAGTTTAAACTCATTAGATGATTAATAGAATAATTCATAATTAAGTGTCACTTAATATGGCGGAGATTTTTTTTTAGTAGTCGTCAAATATGTGACCATAGGTAAATCCATGTACTAGCTAATAAATACAACTTCATTGAGCATGTTACGCCTTGTTTATGTCAACTAGCATAAGCTTCTAATGAGACTCTTAAATATTGTAAGATCTCCATTTTATCCTTCTTTATACTTGGATAATTTGATTCCACATTCAATAGTTGTCTTAATATGCTTGCATTCATCCATCTTGAACTTCTTCAGCACATTCCTTGCATAGCCTTTTTGGGAGATGAATATGCTTTACTCATTTTACTTTACTTCAATAATAATATAGTAAGATGTAAGGCCAAGATCAATTATCTCTAACTCCTAGGCCATTGTGCCTTGGAGTTCTTCAATCCATCTTGGATTGTTCATGAAGATTAAATTATCTATGTATAAAGAAATAATTAAGTATACATGTACTTATTCTTCTTCATATAAAGGGTATATTCATGTAGGTATTTGCAAAGTTGGTATCTTGGAAATATTTATCAATTCTACTATATCATGCCCTTGGTGTTTGTTTTATATCATATAAATATTTCTTGAACTTTAGCCCTTTATCTTCATGCCCTTTCATCATATAACCTAAAGTTGGTTTAACATAGACTTCCTCTTCACGAAAGCCAGTCAAAAAGTTTATTTTACATCTATTTAATAAATCTTTTATTTATTTTATATTACTAAAAAATTATTAATCTAATAATTTTTAATGAGCAAAAAGTACAAATATCTTTTCATAATCAATGTCGTCCTTTTGTTTGCAACCTTTTATCATTATTCGTGCCTTGTTATCTTTCTATCTATCCTTTAACATTTTTCTTTGCCTTATAATTCTACTTGACTTCAATTGTCTTTTACCCTTTTAAAAGTATTACAAGCTCTTATGTGTCATTTTTTATGATGATGTTGATCTTCTCATCCATAATATTTCTCTATTTTTTTTCTTAACTTCTTCAAAACCTATTTTTTCACAATTGAAAAAGAAATAAAATAAAATCAAATTATTTTGATAGAATTTTACGTCAATTATATCTTTTAAATCTCTTTCCTTTCATGCCCCTCTTTACTTTAAGAAAAATTATGAAGAGCAAACGCGAGATGATACCCTTGGTGATGTGGGAGGTGTAATGGGCTCTTATGCTACTTTGCCTTTCATCCTTGTCTTCAACTATGAGAGGAAGGAAGTCTAATTGTCTTATTAGGCATCTCATTGCCATGTACTTTCTTCATTAAACTTTTCATATCTACCAAGGACCACTTTATCATTACTTGGATTGTAAAGCTTCTAACATTTTAAGATTAAGTCATAATCAATGAATGCGAACTTCTCACTTGTGTCATCATATTTTGATCTTCTTTCATTCGGTACATAGACATAAGCCATACTTTAAAATATCTTGGGTTTACATCTACTTCATATCTCTTGTGGTGTTTTTCCTTATATACTAATTATTGGTGAACGATTAAATAAGAAAACTACACATTCCATAGCTTCGATCAAAACTCCTTAGGCATCTTTTTTTTTTATTTTTCAACATACTTCAAACCATTTCAAGAATGGTTCTATTCCTCATCTTGTCTTCTTCATTTTATTGGGGAGGTCTTGGAATCATTAAGGAAGATGAATTGCATACTCTTTACAAAATTTATTAAATTATGTTGATGTGTGAATTATCCTCTTTTATTAAATCTCAAAGCCTTGATCCACATCCACTTTCTTTCTCAACAAATGCCTTAAACCTTTTAAAGGATTTTTATTTCTCCTTCAACAAATATATCCATATATTCCTTGAAAGATCTTCAATGAAGAGAAGGAAGTGTTTACGACTTGTAATAACTCAATGTCTCTTGTAGTGGCCTCCTTCATAAAGCTTTTTTCTTGAATGCTTTCTAAGTAATCATCACTCACATAATTGATTCAAATGATCGTTGAAAAGAAATCCTTTCACATTTTCTTTTTCACTCAATAATTTTAATCTTCCAAAATTTAGATGGTTAGATCTTAGATGTCAAAACTAAGAAAAGTCTTTAATGTAAGATCGAAGACATTTTTCCACATCATTTTGAATGTTAATTAATAATATTTTACTTCTTCTCAATAGAACCTTAGCTTTCAAATTATTTATTTGATCTTTTATTAAAAGACTATAATCTTAAAGTTAAATATCATAACCTTTTTCTAAGAGTTGTCTTAAAATTAGGATATTGTTTTTTATATTTGAAACATAATATAAATTTGAAATAAACTAATGGCTTCCATCCTTTGATAGATATCTTGAATACATCTCTAAATTTAATGTTACCAAGAACTCGTTAATCTTTATAAACATATCTTTGCTACTACACATATAGTTAATAGCGCCAGTGTCCAAACAATAAAAACTCTTTCCCATGTCTTGCTCTTTGTTATAAGCCAATAATAAAGTGGAATCTTCTTCCTTCTCTTTCTTAACATGGTGAGCTTTCTACATTCCGAAGCATATTGGTCAAATTTGTGATAGTCAAAATATTCAATTTGAGATTTTTCAGGTTCTTTGTCTTTATTAATTCTCGGCATGCTTCCTCTTCCATACCCTCTTCTAAACAAGTTGCATTGTCCTCTTTTAAATGTAGAATTTTCTTTATCACTCTTGTAATAGTGATAGTTTCCGTATTGTTTCTCATTTGATTTACCATGAACATAACTCTTGCAAAATAACCACTTACTATTTCATTCTCTTTTATATATAAAGCTTTAAAATCACTTTTTAAATAGTGGAGGCATATTTTTTTTATTTTATCCTCTCTTTTGTATGATACTTGGACCTATTCCTATGCTATCTTAAAGGAGATGGAGGTTGAGATTAACTAAAAAACATCATCATCCATACTCAAAAGATGAGGAAGAGAGCTTTCTTGTCTCTAGTCTTTAAACATGTCAAGGCATTTTTTTAAGGTTGAGACAAAGTAGTATCATTTTGTTACTCAATGTAGCCATTTTTTTTAATGTATCAAAGATCATACACTTCAAATAAAGCCCTTATCTTGATATTCTAATTTCCATAACCTTCTTTGGAGAAGTTTGAAATTTTGAAGCCACGTCACTTGCCATCTTCAACTAAAAATATTTTCGAGGTCTGATACCACTTTGTTAGAAGGTGATAGACTTTTAATGAAGATGATAAAAAAAAGATTTAAAGTGGACACTCTACTAAAATTAAAAGATAAGTTTGAAATTTTCAATAAGAATTTTAGTAACAACTTAAAGATGAGAAAGATATTCCTAATAGAAAAGAAACTCCCACTTGTAGTAATTATTTAACTCAATTTATCTTGACTTATTATTACAAAAAGTGGATGAATTCCTATTTATACTATTTAAGGATCCTTCTATACAATTAATATCCATTACTAATTTTTATAAATGGTTTGTATAAAATATCTAAATATTTCTACAAATTATCTAGATAATTAGAATATATTCCTTTAACGTGTCTAAATATTGTAAAAGGTAATTATAGATAAAGATGTTTTTGGCCATCTTCCAGAATTTAGGTTGTATTTCCTATCCTCTGAGCTCACTCAAGTGGCTCATTTCCATGATCAAGTGCATGAAATTTAAAAAAATTTATATTTCATCATAAGTAGCTTTCGATTGATTCATTTGAATTTTACTGTCAACCAACAGCTGAAATGTCAAGTGATCCATATATTATTTAGATGCTATATGATTGAGATAGCAAAGAAAATCATTTAATATATCCGAACACAAATAAGATAAGGTGGTGAAATGTTCTAACACTAGTATAACAAACCATGAAGCTTTTAACCATAGGATCTCCATTTTACATATTATTATAACTTGCATGATGATAAATATTCATTTGAGTATAGCTATTCAAATATTCAGTTGAATCTAACATAAAATTAAGAATGTATATTATGATTCAACCCGATCTAAATCAACAAAATCTAACATCACCTCATGTCTCATGTTGAGTTTTTTATGGGTTATTTTTTGAGTTACCAAGACATATGCTTCGGTGGTTGCATGGGAAAAAAAATCTTTAACGTGTAAAAAATTAAAGTCACTTAGTCTTACTGTGTTGTATTCATTAAATTACTATAGATTGATCAAATCAGTTTGATCTATTTGAAATAAAATTTTAATTAAATGATTCAACTTGATTTGATCTAATGTAATTTTATATTAAAATTAAGTTCACAATGAATTGTGAAGTTGAATAAAAATTTAAATTGCCTTAAACTTGACAAGGATTCTTTTACTATAAAAACTTTCAACTTAATTTTGCCTTTTATTTTCTTTATTATCTCAACTTGTACCTGGGACAACGTAGTTAATTAATATTTTTCAAAGCTAAAAGAAAAATCTTAGGATATATAAGAATAAAAGGTAAAGTCTAAGTAGATTACTGACATTCACATCTTTTTTACTATTACTTGTATGTATATATACAGTCAATAAACAACTACAAAATCATGTTATATAGGATTAGATTTGTATATAGAGTGTTACATAGGTATTTATTCATAAGGTTGAAAATTAATGATACATTTTATACATGTATACTATAATACATAGATTAAACATATATTACAATTCATTTCTTCTTTATTGCAATTATTATACATTTTAACTACATAGTTATAACAATAGTTGTTTAAGCCTTATACAATAGTTGTATCGACTAAGAAAAAATGAGCAAGGGTCTATCATGCACGCTTTGCCAATATCAATATGAATTGTAAGAAATTTAGAAACTTCAGTTTTTAATATCCTATAATATTATTGCTATAAAAGTACATGTTAGTTATTAGTATTTTTATATTTTAGTGGGTTATATCTACCTTAATATGTTATGTTGATTTGACAATCATATGTTCAATTTTGAAACATTCCTACTTAATATGAGTAAGTAGTGAAAGGACCTCTAATTTCAAACAGCTATGCTTTGCTTGCTTTTACTCATCAAAAATTGCACTACTTCTATTTCAATTTTTTTTAATCCATTGATGGACAACCATATAATTATTGTTTGATCATCCACATTTCCTTGCAGGACGCGTTTCTAGCTTCAATGGACACTTCAACGATAGTAGTTGAGTGGGCATTATCAGAGCTCATGAAGAACCCTCAAATAATGAAGAAACTTCAAAAAGAACTGGATGAAAAGGTGCCCCTGAAAAGAATGGTAGAAGAATCAGACCTATAAGGCTTGAACTACTTAGACATGGTTATCAAAGAAACTTTCAGGCTCCACCCAGTTGTACCATTGTTGCTTCCTCATTTGTCAACTGAAGATATCACCATCGAAGGCTTTCACATACCCAAAAACTCCCGCTTGTTCATCAATATTTGGGCCATTGGAAGAAATCCATCGGTCTGGTCAGATGCAGAAACGTTCCTTCCAGAGAGGTTTATTGGGACTAGCATAGATTTCCAAGGACAGGATTTTGAGTTACTTCCATTTGGCTCAGGTCGCAGAAGCTGTCCTGGAATGCAAATGGGCGTGACCACTGTGCGTCTAATCCTGGCGAGGCTGGTCCATAGCTTTGATTGGAAGCTTCCTAATGATATGTTGCCAAGTGAATTGGATATGAGTGAGGTGTTTAGCCTAGTAACACCTAGAGCAACGCCTTTACTCGCTATTCCCACTTATCGCCTCACCGTTAGAAGCCTTGATCCTTGAAATGATATTCATTGCACTGCGACCTTGGCAATGGCACCAAGTCTTTCTTTGCATGAAGTTTTATTGTGTGCAACATAGCCAGTTTTTACTCAATACTGGGTTTATTCAAAATAGCTGACACAAGTTATAGCTGGTCATGGATTGATTTTATATAACTTAGTTACTTGGCTATGTTCGTTTAAGAAATTACATGAAACTGGAACTGGTATGGATATATGATCTCTGCAGATGTCAAACTATTAAAATAAGTATTCCAACAGCTATTTGACCAATTAAAAGTTCTGAAAATTTACGGAGCCCGCAGGTAGTCACCTCCTCTCCTATTCAATATATGTCAAACGGAAACATGGGACGACTCACAGATAGGCCTACTACTAGCTGCAAATTCTCCTGAAGACTTTTGTTGGTTGATGGTGAGAAGTTATTGTCAGTTCATTAAATAATAAAATATTTAACTTAATTTAATTATGTAATTAGGATAAATTATGGTCGATTCCATAAAAAATTTGTTATGTTCATAAGCTATTTCTAAGGTTGTACTAAAAGAAAAACAACAAAAAAGCAAAACTGCTAAAAACAAAGATAACAAAACTAAACATAAAGCCAGTTAACGAACACAAAATAAATAAATAAATACATATAAAAGAAATAAATAGGCAACAATAAAAGAAATTTTAATAGAAGATATATCTGAGATTTTATACTTATAGTTGATCTTCGAAATAAATAAATTATGATTGGTCTAAGATGCTAGTCTATAAGTTTGAACAAGCTCTCGAACCCTATGTTCCATCAATTTTAGATAAGTCTATACGATAGAAAACTTACCCCTAACCATATGGCAACTTAGAACAAGCTCTCTAGATTTAACAACTGAACAACATTAACACGTTAGGGAACAGCTAACCTAAGCCACAATCTTACAAGGTTGGATTATATAACTTAGAGAATTGGAATCCTAAGCTAATAGAATAAGCTCTCTAGATTTAACAGCGCAATAGTAATAACACGTTAGGGATCAACTAACCTAAGACACATTCTCATAAGTTCATATTGTATAACTTAGAGAATTGGAATCACTACGACATAAATAGCTTTAGGCAACACATAAAAAGTGTTGCTAAAAGTACAATTATTGTTACTTTATGTCTAATTTAACATATTTCTTGTCGTCATCTAAAGTGGCGTTGTTATAAGTATAAGGCAACATATTGTATTCATTAGGTAAAAAAAATAATATTATTTCTTTAAGTTTCTATTAAGACAATGGAATAGTTTTAAACTATATGAACAGTAAATGTAAGATATAACAACAATTTGAATGTTTCTAGGGCAACGATTTAATTTTTTTAAGCAATGATATATGATAGTAAAAGCAATATTTTATCATTTCATTAGCAACGAAATAAAATAGCCATTAATTTATGAGATATTTAAAACACATACATTAATATTCATAAATACAATAGTATCTAATATTAAAAATAACCATTAATTTATGATATATCCAAAATATAATAACCAAAATATATAGTTGTGACATTCAACCGTTAACATATACAAAATACAATAGTCCAAAATCATTACCTAAACCGTACACCTGTCGTATCTTTCTTCTAGTCCATATAGAGTACGTACAAGTTCATCAATCAAAATACAAATAAAAGCCAATTTGTATAAGCACTCAAGATTGATTCATCATCAACTTCTTAATCATCAACTTCCTACAAAAAAAATAAATAAATTAGAATTATATTGAAATTACTATACTCATGAACATGTAGACATATCTAAAATATGAAATAACTACTTTATTGTGACCTCCATTTAATGAGTAATAAGTACAAATAATATACAATTAATCTCAATGTAAAAGATAACAAGATGATGTACAATAAAAGTGAATCTAAAAATTTTGTTACCTCATATTCTCCATGTTGATATTCTCTTTTTAATTGGCTAGGCACAATAAATTTATGAAACATGTCTACATTTGTAGTGTTACCTTGCCCAATTTGAGATTGAATGAAAGAAAACATTTATTGCATCACTCTTTCTCTATTTACTTTTTCTTGTTCTAGTTGCTTTTTCATTTCCAAACATTCAGCTTTCTCTTGTTCTAATTCCTTTCTCATTTTCTCCTCTTTAGCTTCTACTTTTTAATTCATCTTTTCTTCCAATGCATCTTTGATAGACTATAGGTACTCATTAGGAACTTTGAATAATGCCTCACTCCCCATATTTCTTTTGTTTATGCTAGATGATTTCACACCTCTTCCAAATATTTTACTACATCCAGGCCTTATCACTCCTATATCAACGATAACTTCATCAAGTTTCTGACTATCATTTTCTTGTTGCACTTCTTCAATACGAGCCTACAAAAGAAAAATAATTTGTTTTTATTACTAGATTTATCTTAATGAATCAAATCAACAAAAAAAAAACAAAACAAAAAGAAGAACTGAAAAAGATTAGAGACATAAGTAATGAGCAATAAATCTACCTATTTTAATGAAAGTAGCAACAACACAGAAATTTGTTATAATGTAAAATGCAACTTACAATTTTCTCTCTTATAACTTTTGTAGCTTGTTGGTACACTTTTCCAGGCCTTCTTTTATAAGTTTCAAGATACTTCTTTGTTTTTTTATTAAATAAATCCTCCTTTTCATTTTTCTATCCATGAAAATAATTATTAATAGAAATTTGAAATAATTTTAAAAATCTAGACAATTTATTGATAAACTATGATTCACTGTGGAACTTACCAACTTAGCATAAATACGTGCAAAACTCTTAGGACCGATTGTGTGCATTTCAATTTGTTGCTTTCTATTTTGAATATTTGTTTAAGAAATTTTCTACATATTAAAACAACACATTAATTAGATATTATGAATTCTTTATAAAAAAATACTAAAAATTATCATACCTTGACATCTAGGTGATTCCAATAAGGAATGAGTTCCTCAAAGACTTCTTTGCTTATGCAGTTGGGACGATTGGCCATTCTTTTTGCATCTATTTTATACTGTTTATAAATTCTTTTGCTTCACTATAGACTTATAACATCTCCATGCATCTCTAAAAGTCTTCAAAGTCCATTCTTTACCTTCTAATGGTAGAACATATCTCTTTTATAATGCAATCAATGTTTATTTAAAATTCAATAATAAAATAGAAAAGGAATGTTAATAAGATAGTTTTTTATATTAACATATTCCCAAATTGGTTCACTGGGAATCTTACGCCAATTTACTTAATTTAAAGGTGAAAGATTTTGTTTTCGAGCCATAGTACCCAAGAAACATGTGAATTCAATTAATGTCCTTTCATGAGGACCAACTGCTTAATTAAGAGCATTAAAAAAATTGGTTTGCGTTGATCCATGGATCTTGCATGAACCTCCTTGAGTAAAGTTGGACCTCTCCCCTTCTTCTTCACCAATTCTATATTCAAACAATTATTAGTGTCAATATACAATAAAAATTTCTTTCATAATAGTATAATATATGATTACCTTTGCATTGAACAGTAGCAATTTCTGTCACATCCATGCTAGAATCATTTCCATTGTCTTGCACTACATTCATTTCCAAAGGAAAGCTAGGAGCTTGGCCTTCTAGTATATTTTCTGGTGATTCTGATTGTTGTTCCATAACTTCACTCAATAGTTCTTGCCACCTCATAAGAGCAGGTTCTTTTTTATTACTAATATTATCATATTGTCTGCCTTCTTCATCACCTCTGCTTATATGCTCTTCTTGTGATTGTCCCTCAATACATTTCTTTTATTTTTTCCATCTTAAAAAGTCAGCAACGCTACTTGAAGGACATAAAGATTGTGCTCTACCATTTTTCTTAGAAGACCGGTCCTTCTCTCTCTATTTAATTTTATGACAATTAAAACCATAGAATGAAAAATAAATAAATTATAAGAATAGCTATTGTTATAGCATAATCACTTATATAAAAACTATGCTACCAAAATAAATGAGAAAGCAAGTACATCTTCATAGACAACGAGTAATGTTAGTGTTGCTCTGTTCCTTTCCATGATTTGACATTATTCTTCAATATCTTCTAAATGCTCTTACTCTCTATGCGACAAGTAAGTTATATCTTGTAACTTATAAGCACGAGTCTTCTTCTGCTCATTTCTCAAAAAACTTGCCTTAGTCCCTAGTGCAATGAATTTGGTCACACATTTTTGCTTCTTCCCTTTTTTTCATGATAAAGACCTATAAAAATAAACATAACTTTGTTGTTAGTAACCATAATTAATGAAAATTAAATAACTATAATAAAGTTTACTTAAACATATAGTAAAGAAAATTAAATTTTTTAATGCAAAAAAATTAATTGTAGACCTTTTATAATAAATTATTGATCAATTTCCATCTAATCCCAGCTAGTATCATTACAATCTGAATCATCTCCATCAACATCATTTTCCGTTCCAATATTTAAGCCATTTAGTGGTATGTCAACTGTGTCTACAGGTAAATCTTCTGTAGACCAATTAAGGTCCATGTCAATACTGTTTCTGATGAAATCATTGACATAGTCATTTGGTTCTTCCCAATATGTTTCTTCAAAATTTTCATTGTCTTGCAAAGAAACATTAAACAAATATCTTGGTACCTATTTCTCTACATAATGACAATCTTCATCAATACAATCAGCTACATAAAATACTTGATGCACTTGGTTAGCCAATACAAAAAGATTCTTTATATAACATAACTTTTTAAAGTTTACCCGAATGAGCCCACTGTCATCTTTCTCCTCTTGAAACCAATAACATTTGAATAACACTACACTAAATTGTCCCCAATAAGCCACTTCTATAATTTCTTCTACTGCACCATAATAATTCACATTTCCAATTATTAGATTTTGATCTCTAGATCTTGCAAAACTTAGAGTTAATGATGTTAAAGAAACTCCACTATTTTGAATCCTATGCCTTGTATCCCATTTTGTAGTCATAAACTTGTATCCATTTATAATATAACCTGAATGATTTTTTACCACATTGTTAAGGCCCTTAGACAACCAACAAATATGACTTGGAACGTCATTTAAATATATTACTTTATCTTGAAACCATAGGGGAAACTCATTATAATGATCATGTGCCCTTGCCCATCGACTTCTCTTACCGCAGATTCCCACATCTAACAGTAAATATGTATGGGGTTAAATTTATCTAGATTCCTTTGATTTGGTAAACTATCAATTAGGTGTTTATAATTTCAAAATCATTAAATAAGTCTCTAAAATTTTAAATAATTTTCACCGTTAGTCCTGTCGTTATTTTTGTCCTAGGTGAACTAACGACAATGCCACGTAATATGCTCACATGGCACCACGTGAACATGGCACATGGCATTAGACTAATAGTGAAAGTAATTTAAAACTTTAAAAACTTATTTAATAGTTTATCAAACTATAAGGATCTAATTGATAGTTTAAAAAATTATAAGGACCTAAATGATATTAAACTTAATAAATGAATTATTTTAAAAATTAAAATAAAATTGTTAACAATTAAAAATATGTATTGTAAATATTGTATTCTATTAATAAAGTATTAAATTAAATTTAAAAAACATAAAACATAAAAATATTTTATTTTTTGCAAATTCAATATCTATAATATTGTATATATGTGAGAGTAACACAAATAAATTTATCATACAAATGATATAGTAATAATGACTTTAAATTGAAAATTTTTTTTGGTTAAAAATAATTTAATTTAAGTATAATTTTATATAACTTAAACGATCTTTTTCTACTTAATTCTAATTAAAATCTAAATAAAATAATCTAAAACTTATTTAAATTTAAATATGATTTGAATATTAAATTTAAATATATTAAAATACAATTTAAGTCATAAATTTTAGATCAAAAATTAATTTTATTAGTTTAAAAATTTTAATTCAATTCAAAATAAAATTAATAGCTGAAATCAAATTTAAATAAAATGTATTTTTCACTTTTTCTTATGAAAACTTTTCTTATGTTATTTATAGTATTTTTAATATAGTTAAAAAAAGTCTATATATCCAATTTTACTAGTACTTCATATTATTTCGAGTAAATTTTTAAATATGAATAAAGTCTAACATATTTTATTTAGATTTAAACAAAATTGAATATTAAAAATTCGTTTATGTTTATGTGAAATTTTTTTTATGTGGAAGATTCAGAAGATGAATAGAATAATACCTAAAAGAATTTTTAATACCTAAATTAGATTTTAATATATTTAAATTTAACATTCAAATCATATTTAAATTTGAATAAGTTTTAAATTATTTTATTTAAATTCAATCAAATTTGAGTATAAAAAAGTCGTTTAATTTATATAAAATTATACTTAAATCAAACTATTTTTAACTCAAAATTTTATTAATTTAAAATAAGTATTACTATATTATTTACATTATAAACATATTTGTATTATTCTCACATATATGCAATATCATATATATTCAATTTGTAAAAAATAAAATATTTGTATAATTTTTTGAATTTTTTGAATTTAATTTAATACTTTATTAAAAGAACACAATATTTATAGAAAATATTTTTTAATTATTAAAAATTTTATTTTAATTACTAAAATAAATCATTAATTAAGTTTAATATCATTTTCATCCTTATAGTTTGGTAAACTATCAATTAGGTCCCTATAATTTGATAAACTATCAAATAGGTCCATAAAGTTCTAAATTATTTTTACTATTAGTCAAATGTCACATGCACGTGGCACTCGGTTAATCAGAAATAACAGAGAGATTAACGGTAAAAATAATTTGAAATTTTAGGGACTTATTTGATAATTTTGAAATTATAGGAACCTAATTGATAATTTGCTAAACTATAGGAACCCTATATGAAATTAACCCTTTAAAATATTAAGATCAAACTCTAATACTTCAAAAGTATTCAAAAATAATTATAATGTTTTAAAAAGTTCAAAAACAATCATGAATCTAATGCTAAATCAAAGTTATTTTTTAATGTTTTTAAAACGTCAGTATTCTTTTTGAATATTTCTGAAATGTTATTATTCTTTTTTAACGTTTTGAAATGTTATATCTAACTTAAATATAGATGGAAATGTTATGGTTAATATGATGCTTTTTTCCAAGTGTAAAATGACAAGAACTCTCACTTAGTGCCACCTTTTGCTTGTATTTTTTAAATAAAATTTAGATATTATTTTACT
>JAOXYD010000005.1:24332336-24350314 GCA_028565735.1 Pinacopodium congolense
TTTAATTTTGAATTATAAATAATTATAAAATTATATTGAATAATTTTAAATTGTAAAATATATTTGAATAACTGAAAATATAATATTTAATGCAATTGTAAAATTTTTTATAATTTAAATATAATTTAAAATTATTCTATTTCAATAGAATAATTTTCAATCTTTTAAAGGAATAAGTTATTTTTTATATTTATATCTATTATTTCTTATAAATCAATAATATATATTTAAATCTAAATTTCTTTATAAAAGATATTTCCTGACTACTATATATTTAATTTAAAAGATTGATTCATAATTTTTTTCGGTTAAAGACTTATCAAGGCTAAAACTTGAATATCATTTGAAAATGAATTTAATACATAATTAAATATTTTTTAAATAAACATAGAATTCGTTATACAATATTTCTTTAAAAATATTGGTATATTAGTCACTTCTTATTTTTGTAAGGGAAAAAGACTAATATTAACTTGATTTGAATCAATTTTACAAGGTTAGTTACTAAATTAAAAACTTTTAAAAGTTGGACATTGAATTGAAAAATTCTGAAAGGTTGGTAACTAAATTGGAAATTTTTTTTAAAATTATGGTTGTATACATGGACATCCACATCGACAACGAGATGGAAAAGGGTAAAAGGCCATAAAATTCTTTTCTTGTTTACTCTGATTTGGACAGAGCTTAGTGACCTAGTGCATAAGAATAAAGAAAATGAAATGATAAGAGAAAAAGGTTCTTTTCCTTATTGTAGAGAAAGGTACCTTCTTATTATTACTTCATTGGAGAGATGATTGTATCTAGTGATGTTCAATTCTTGTAGGACTTTTCACACAAAAGGTGTTGTAACTTTTTAACATATCATTAAAGATGAGTTTTCGTTACCTCTTTCCTATCATATGGCAAAGTTTGTTGGCTTAGTCAGTATGAAACTAACAATATTTAAGTTTTTTTTGAATTAATTAACTTTTTAAATGTTGGTTACTAAATTAAAAATTTTGAAAGGTTGATCACTGAGCTAAAAAAATCTTTAAAAGGTTGTTAATTGATTTATCTATTATACCTAATATATAATATTAAAAGTAGCTACAAACAAATTATTGTATGCCATATTTAAAATATAATAGCTAAAAATACAGAAACCAAACAAACCCTTAATGTTCTTCATTATCATACTTAAGACTTAAAGCACAAAAATTCAATGGTATTGATAGGAGGAGAAGAAAACAATACTACAATTAGTAAAAACTTATTGGTATCTTAAGTAGGTAGCTTGTGATCAATTTAGAACACAAATAAATAGAAGACTAAAAAGCATCTAACGAATATGCCCACTAGTTTCACTTGCTCAACCATAGATATTACAAAATTTTTCGAATAATTTAATTAAGGAAGGGTAGCAGTTTACATAAAGAACTATCTTTTCAAACTATGCCTTCTAATTTGAATCATCGCACCATATAAACTTTGTGATTCTATGATAGATGTAATATTTTGATTATAAGGAAGATGAAAAGACAAAAATGCAAAATTTCCATAGTTAGGGGGAGGATTAAAGGATGAAAATCCAATGCTCTTTGTGCACTTAATCTCCTTTGATGAACACGATAGCTTATCAACGTACCCTGAGACATCCTTAATGAATCCTAGACTATTAAGGTAGAGAATCTCAACTCTCACAGTATCTAGATGGAAATTTCTAAACATATTAACATCTTCTAAAACAATTTAATTAATAGCACATGCTTCTCAAAGCCAAGAAGTGTATATATAGAAAGATGAATAAGACAAGCTACCTAAACCTGGAGTATTATTTTATATTGTTTCATACTTTAGAGCAAGAGAAGTTGATAATAAATCATTAACACAGTGGAAGCAGTTCTCTTGTGTAGTAAACATGAGCCCTTATTAATCTAACATCATAGGAGGTTATAAAATAGTTGCCATGTTAGAGTTAACATTTGCTCCTTATCACATGGAAAAACAAAAAAAGAAGAATATACTGGCAACATTCTCTAAGAAGCAAACCTTAGTTGTAATATCAACTACTTCAAAAATGAAATTATAATTTTTTAACGGATGAGTTAAACCATCCTTTGTGTACAGCAACAAGTCATAGCATATGAAGAACTAAAACTTAAAGCTACACTTTAGAAGGTTTAAAATGATGGTATATCATTGAAATACCTTTAATCAAACACTTACATAATGTCTTCTTTAGGTCTTCCCATAGCAGAGCAAAGTCCAAAAGTATTTTTCAATCTTTAGACCTGAAATTAATGAAATTAAATTTACTAGAGGAGTAAATAAGGAATCAAATCCTTTTTCAAGAGTTAGGAAGACAAACTTATGCTAATTTAATTCAATTTCTTGAGCATTTATTTATGTGTGTGTATTTATTAATCGCCCATAATGTGGAAAGTAAAACACATGAATCTTTAAGACAAGATAGCAAGTTTAAACTCTAAATTGAAATTAGAATTTGTTTGTATCGAAATGTTACTAAGAAACTGGTGAGAAGAATTTTATTGTCATCTAGATTCTTAATAAGCTTATTATGAGTAATATTAATATCACTTACAATAATATCATTATACAATTATTATCATATCTAAGATTAAGTGTGTGCCAACTATTTTGAACATATTAACATATTGAAACTTTAGATATCCCATTTCATTGTAATATGAAAAATAAAATATATATAGCCTTACTATTTAATGAAATAAGTCTATTTTCATTCTGATTTGATTCTTTATCTTCTACGATTTCTCATAATTGAAAATCATAGTTTGTGAGAAAGAATTCCATCTTAGTCTTTAAGAAGAGTCAGATATCCTTTTTTGGTATGTATTTCCTTGTAAACTTATCACAAATATTACCCCCAATTTGGATGCTAATGCAATTAGAAGTTGTGTAAAAAATTTAAGATCAAACACCTAAACTTCACACTTTTCATCTCAAAATGAATAAAGCTATGGAAGGTGTAAATAAGAACATATAAAATAACTTAGAAAATGGTGATCATGTGTTGATACTAACGTTACAAGTTCCTTATGCTCTTTACACAATTTAAACAATTATTAGAACATGAACTAAGTGGATGTTTGGTATTTTTGTTGGTTTTAGTTTTCGGTTGTGGTTTTTATATATTTGTATTGATTTTTGTGTGTTTTTTGGTTTTGTGCTATTTTTTAGTTTTTGTGTTATATTAGTTTATTATTATTTTAGTTTATGTGGTATTATTTGTTTAGTTTTTGTGCTTAGAAAAACAAGAAAAAAAAAGAAGGCTTTACCAAACAAGCTTTAAGATAACATTATGAAATAAAAACTATCATCCTTATAGAAGTTGAATCCTGTCACTTCATGTCTTAATGGAAGCAGAACTTGATGAAGTTGAGTGGGCTTAAGTGAGATATGAGAAGCTCAATCTAATTAAAAAAACCAGAATTTCAACAATATGTAAAGGTTAGTTATATAAAGAAGGATAATTTAGGAATATGATAAAGGGAAAAAGAAAGAATGTTCGTTCCTATAGATTTAGCGTTAAAAGAAAATTGAAGTTATTCAAGAAGACAAAAGAGGAATATAGTATTCCACTAAAAGGGGATTTTTATGATAAAAAGCCTTCTTAGGTGGTGCACTAATTCTAACCACCCTGGATAGGGAGGAATATCCTATGCTAATGAACTTAGATTTGATAAAACGATATTTTTAAAGAAAAAATAGCCAAAAAAATTAACATTAAAGCTTTCTAGGTTGATAACGAGAGAACTATGATCTAGAAAAAAAGTTAGATCAATTGAAACAAAAGATATTGAAAATATTTAAATAATCAAATTTCAATTGATGAAATAGATAAAGAAATTTTTTTTTGTCTTGGATAAAATTAACAAATGACAACTTATGAAAATAAGCAAGAAAACGTTTTAGGAAGGTCATATCATAAAAGTGATTAAATCATTTATGTGAAAAAGGAGATGTTTGCTAGGAAGAGTTATTATCATTTATTATGGTCATAATTTGAAGTTTATCATCGTCATTGAACAACTTTTTATCATGTGTTTGTAGGTTCATTGCCTATGGACTACAATAAGTTAGCCATACGAAAGGATCAATATTTGTATTTCTTTTGTTTGAACCTCTTCATAAGGTGCTACTTATTCTTGTAACTGCATTACTATCAATAAAATTCAATGAAATACAGAATTGTCTCCTCACTTTTATTTATTTTAATGTTTTTGTTGAAATTTGAAGTTTATTGGTGAAGCTATTCTTATAGACTAAACTTAAGGTATTTTTTAATTAAACATAGATAACCAATAAGTGGATCACTATCAAAATGATAATGTGAAAATATTTCTTGGTTATAAAATATTAAACAAGAAATTGAAGAGAAATAAAAAAAATTGTCATCCATTACCATAGTTGTAAAGTGAAAAAAATGAAAATTTCTCTTCCAAGAACAAGGTAGAGATGGGCTATATGACCCAATTTTTTGTTAATTATTCATAATGGATCGACAAGGAGAAGAGTCTTATATAAGTTATACTTATGAAAGCTTAAGTTTCATTTTATCTCTTAAACTTTTCCCTTATAGGTTACTATTTACATTCAACTTTCGAAGACCATATCTTCATTGTTTGACCACCATTTTTAGTGATATAGGACTTTACAAAAACCTCTTAGGATGATCTATCAAACCTTTAAAATTATTGCCTAAAAAATGATACAAATTTGAAGGAATCAATATTTTCAGTTCTTTTAGGTAAGTCATCATTCTTCCGTTTCTAATTATTTTTTATCCAAACTAACATTACCATCATCTTTAAAAGCCTTAAAAACATAGGAAAGTTGGGAAATCCAAAAGTGATATACCCATTTTTTAAGTGAATGAAAGTGGCTCCATTAACGTAAAGCTTTGATTCTCACAAACTAAGAGATGTTTCGATGCGAGACTAGCGTCATTGGATTTTTGGAGGTAAGATTTTCATTTTTAGAGACTGATGAAGATCACCACCTTTCCCTAATGATTTTTTGACCAATTTTTTTAAATTCCTAAATATTATATAGATTAACTTTTAAAACTGTGATATATTGAAATTCTTATGCTCATATAGAAATACCTAAAATTAATTAAATTTGAGTTGTTATTAACTAGAATTGATGTTAATTAGATGTATTGACCATGAATGATGATGTTAGGATTAGAATTTGGTATGTTTGAATTATGGATTGATTTTGTTATATATTTAACATTGTGAATATGGACTTGGTTGAGCATAATCATGTAGTTTAGAGGTCCAATTTAAGTTGTGGTTGATAATGATGATAGAAGTTTATTTTTCACTGCAAGAATAACCTTTCGTAGGAAATGATATATCTATTTTACAAGAAAAACTCTATCACAATTTAGATCGAATCAAATAAAATATGAATTTTATTAAAATGGGATGCAAATTGGATTGTGATTTTATTGTTTGGGTAATATGAGAATGGTTTAGGCTTCATATCCTAGTGATTCCTTCAATTTACTTTCTATAAATCAATCAGGAGCATGATACTGCACTTCAAGGCACTAAGTTCAGTAGCGTAGAGGAATGCATTCTACTGTGAATTAATAATCATTGTCATGATTATGCATTAGAAATTCATTCTTATATTCGTCATTAAAATTATTGTCATTATCAAATGTACATATGATATTCATTCATATGAATTGACACATGTATATATATTTCTACTGAGCTATGTTATACTTGATACAATATGTTATGATATGGAGGATAGTTATAAGATGAGCTACCTGATGGGCATCACCAGGTTGTGCACATGGTGAGTTAGTAAGTTAAGTATGGGCTTAGACTTATGGTTGATTATTGAAGGATTTATTGATTTATTAATTAAGATATGATATGATTGGGGTGGTTCAGTAGAACTTGCTCTTGGACGTCAACCAATATATAGTACATGGAATAATAGTATGGTTGTGGTAGTTCAATCTAGTTTGCTCTCATATGACAATCATGTCATAGTGAAATTATGGTAGCTTAGTTAAGGTTACTGTCAAACAATAGTTCACTATATTTCTATAGCTATCTATGAGTAAGGGACATTTCATAGGGTCCTTCCTTTATCTTCCCCTAGTATTTGGGATTTTTGATGATTATGTGACATAATATTAATAGTAGAGATGCATGCATATATGTTTATGAAAAATCATTATATTGTGTATTTGCATTTGTAGATGAGATGTATTATGTATCATTTACAATCCTTAGGTACATAATATGATTATGGTATTATTCACTTATTGAAGTCTGACTCCCTTCAACTACTTTTTAAGATCCTTCCTCTTGCATTGTTATTAAATACCAAGTTGTAGCATGATTGTGGATTGGATATCATTAGGGTTATTTGATTGCTAAGAGTATGGGCTTGATTGTTTTGAAAATCTTATTTTTTTATATTATGATTTGAGGGTATAATAGGCTTTTTAATGGTGCATTAGGCTTTAAGTTTAGTATTTCTTTATTGTTAATCATGATCCAAAGATAGAGTCGTGACAAAGTTGGTATCAAAGCTTTAGGTTTAAATTTGAGTTACTGGGTTAATCAAATTTGAATTAAAATTTTCTTTGAGCTATTATGACATTAGGATCATATTTATCTTAAATTGTTGTATTTTCTTGTAGTCTTCTGTAATACCGTCATGACTTGTGTTTAAAACCTTGTCTTTCATCCTTATTAGTATGAGGAGGAGTAGAACTTCATCATTAACTATTACAATCAAAGGGGTTGTCAATAAAGAATCTGTTCATGATGCGGCCATGGCCAGGTAGGCCTAGAGCCACTGTACGACAACTAGATTTTTAGGCTCAAGGTAAGACAATAGCACAAGATGTGGATACTGCTACTTTACCATCTATTATTCCAAGATTACAAAATACTATGGCTACTTTGAATTAGGCTATCCCTTTAATGTAATAGATGGCTTAGAATAGAGGTCAATCTACGATAGATGTAGAAGCTGCCTTGTACCACACCAGGATTGTTAGGATTCCTTTTGATGGTATAGGGGTTGCCATGGACTTTCTCAATGGTATAGAATCTAAAACTAGGATGGAATATACAAATTTACAGAGGATTCACATTAATGAGTTCTTAAATTAAGCAGTTGCATTGGATTGGTTTGTTTAGGTTATTCAGTTAATTATGAGCACCTTATCTTAGGAAGAGTTTAAATGGAGAGTCATGAGATGATTTTGTTTTCCATCATAGAGAGATGTTTATAGATGTCAATTGATGCACCTTAGGAAAGATAATAGGTCAGTTGAGGAGTATATTACAAATTTTATCGACATATGAGATACGCTGAGGATATGACTAAACAGAGATGGATAGTGAGACTTTATATTATTAGTTTGGGTCCCATATATACGGGGCTTCATTTAGAGGGTCAAACTTTATAGGGTGCCATAGTTAAGGTTAGGGAGATGGAGAGGAGGCATATCATGTATAACATCATTCCTAATCATTAGAAGACAAGTGGTAATGGTGCAGGAGACTATAGTTAGAATCACCAGTGCTTTAGATAGATATGAGTGGAGAGCAATATGGACAATCTTGATAAGTTCATAATTCATCAGTGTATAATAATAATAGGCATGATCATAAGAGTCTAGAAAGATGTTTCTCTAAGATTGATTTAAGATTTATTTATCATCAGTTGAGAGTTAGAGAAGAAGATGTTCCTAAAACTACTTTTTGCACAAGTAATGTCATTATGAATTCTTAGTGATATCATTTGGATTGACTAATGCTCTTATAGTCTTTATGTATTTGCTGAATACAGTGTTTAGGGACACATGGTGTCTAAAGATAGCATCCAAGTGGAGTTAAAAAAGATTGAACATCAAAGAGTGGTTAAGGTCTACTATTGTTACTATAGTTTAGAGTTTTTTAGACTTAGCAAGTTATTATTAGAGATTTTCCAAGATTTCTAACGAATAATTGCACATTTGACTAAGTTGACCTAGAAGAATGTTAAGTTTTTTTTTGTTAGAGCCATGTAAGGATAGTTTCCAACATCTTAAGGAAAAGTTAAGATCAACTCCTGTGTTGACCATGCCTTCAGGATGGGATGGATTTATAGTGTAACGTGATGTGTTTAGAGTTGGTTTGGGTTGTGTGCTTGTTTAGCATGGATGGGTAGTGGCTTATGCTTCTAAAAAGCTAAATAAGCATGAGCAGAACTATCTTACTCATGACTTATAATTATGGCTGCAATGTTTGTATTTAAAATTTAGAGACATTATTTGTATGGTGCAACTTATGATATTTATACTAATTATAAAAATTTCAAATACATTTTTTAACAAAGGGATTATAGATATAACTTCTAAAAGATTATGATTGTGCTATTTTGTATCACTTAGGTAAAGCTAATGTAGTAGTTGAAGCTCTAAGTAGAAAATCATCTAGCAGTCTTACTAATATTAGCTTTATCAGGAGAATATTGATTAAAGAATTGCACGAGTTAATTGAGTAAGGATTGTAATGGAAAATTTTAAGATCGAGATGCTTTCTAGCACAATTCAAGTTTAGATTAATGTTTTTAAATAAAGTCAAGACTGCTCAGTCGAGAGGCCCTCAATGCATAAGATAATTAAAGAGATTTAGGAAGGTTAGGTTAAAGGATTTTATTGTGGAAAATGATAGTATTCTACGGACGGGTACTAGAGTCTGAGTATCAAATGTTAATGACTTAACGAAGGATATTTGAGGCATATTTTATAGGTTATAATGTTCATTATTCTAAGGATGGATACTAGAGTATAAGTATCGGATGTTGATGACTTAAGAAAGGAGATTGAAGGCATATTTTGTAGGTTATAACATTCATCCAAGCTCCATTAAGATATATCATGATCTTAAAAGCATGTATTAGTAGAGTGGAATGAAAAAGGATATTGCAGAGTTTGAGTTTAGGTGCTTAATATGTCAACAAGTGGAGTTTAAGTATTAAAGACCTTCGGGATTATTACAATAACTCCTTATTCTCAAGTGGAAATAGCATATGATTACTATAGATTTTGTGACTGGACAGGCTGTATTAATACTAGATATAATGCCATATGGGTGATTATGGATCGACTAACAAAGTCTACATATTTCTTACTTATTAAGAAGACATATTTTACTAACAAGTTAGCCAAGTTGTATGTTAATAAGATTATGTGTTTACATGGAGTACCATAATCTAAAGTCTTTGATAGAAATCCAAAATTTAGATTAGTTTTCTAGTAAGAGTTACATAAAACTTTAGGTACAAGATTGGACTTTAGCACTTCTTTTCATCCTTAGACAGAATGGCTAGAATTAGAGAACTATTTAGACTCTATAGTAAATGATTAACATGTATGTTATTCAGTTTAATGGTCAGTGGGATTTGCATTTACTATTAATTAAGTTTTCTTATAACAATAATTACCATGCTAGTATTAAGATGGCTCCTTATGAATTCTTAAATGGAAGAAAATGCATGTCACCTTCGTGTTAGGAAACTGGTGAAAGTCAATCGATAGGATCTGAGTTTGTGCAGATCACTTTTGAAAAGATCCCTATTATTCAACAAAATTTGAGAAAAACCTTTAATAGGCAAAGAGTTAGTCAATTCCTAAAAGGAAAGATGTGAAATTCTTAGTGGGTGACTGATAAGGGTTAAATTGATATGATTTTCATGGTTAATTTGGTGAATTATGATCCTTAATTAAGTGTTTAATTGTTTAATTGATGCCCTATAATGTTTGATTTGCATAATGGAGCTTAATGATAAAGATTGGAGCAAAAACATCAAAGAACAACTCTTTGTGCTGACCATTAACAACCCCCTGGAGAGGGTGCCGTTGCTGAAGAATCAGTGTTTTAAATACCGTACCGATACTGGTACCGGATTGGCCTCGAAAATGGTACTGTACCGATACCGGTTAATATCAGTACCATTTCGGATAATTATTTAAAATTATAAATTAATTTTTAAATTTTATAAAATTTACAAAAATGGTCTATATTATGTATTTTTTAACTTAACTTTAAACATAAAAAGAACAAAATACAAATTTTTCTATTAAAAAAATTATTTTTAATTATTTAAAAAATTATTTTTTTCGGGTATCGGCCGGTATTTGAATCTGGTACCGACCTATGTCATTTCGTACCGTTTTTCAGTCGGTATGACACGTACCTATCGATACCGGCCGGTACGGTACAAAATTTAAATTATTGATTAATACAACAAAAAAATAACAAAAATAACAAAAACTAATATAAAAATTAAAAAAAATCGCCGTTAATCACAAAACAAACCTCCTCCTAAATCTAATACAAAGAAAAGCTGAAGAAAGTGCGATTAGCCGCAACATATTCCATGACCAGTTACCACTTACCGGTAGCGTCTTGACTTCTTCGTCCTCGAAACGCTGCGTTTTAGGAAACGGACAAAATAGGACAACACCTTTTACGAAGGACATGTTTAAAAATAATTTCGTTTTTTAATTTGATTTTTAAATTTTTAAAATATAAAAATTAATTAAAATATATATTAATATAATATAAAAATTGAGAAAGACAATATAAAAATTTATAAAAATATATAAAATTTAATATAATAATATAATAATTACAATTAAAAATTACAACTAAAAAACTCCGAATAATTAACACAAAACAATACTCTTATTACTTTTAAGTAACTGCAGCCTGCAGGTAACGTGGGGCCTTAGGAGGAAATTTTGTCAACCAGTTGGCACGATTTCTCCTCACAGTTTTTGTCATCCATAAACTATTGTTTACGTCATTATAAATTACAGGATTCCGAATCTCTCAACTCTCAAGCCATTTGTTTATGGTCTTACTTGTAGTGTTGAATCTTCTTTCGAACTTTAAGAAGGAAAAATAAGAGACGGAGGATGATGTCAACCACACAAGTATCTTCAACTCGCAGCCACAGATCCCACACCTCAAAAGCTCATCTGGGATCTTTTTCTTTTGGTGACAAGTCATGGTGTCCAAGTGTATTAGCCTCCATCTCCATCCCCATTCCCATCCCGATCCCCACCCCATTTCATCTCTTTCCTTTCGATCTAAAGTCTCTCTCCTTGCCATAAAAAGTCTGTCCGTAAATTCCAAAGTGAATCCTAAACATGGGACAAACAAACATGTAGCGACCAAACAGTTTCACTCGTGTCTTCCTGCAAGAAAAAAAACCCTTTTGATCCCTATGGCTTCTGGGCAATCCAAAAATGTTAGCTCACCAGTGGAATATGACTTCCAGCCCGATGCAACGCTTACTAATGATGATCTGAAACCAACTACTCCAAGTCAGCGGAGCTTTTCTGGTTGGGATTTGGCCAGTCTTTGGATTGGTCTTGTGGTGGGTGTGCCTACATATTACCTGGCTGGTAGTCTGGTTGATCTTGGTAGGGCATGGTGGCAAGGGATTGCCACAGTAGTTGTGGCTAATTTATTAACTTTAGTTCCATTGGTGCTTACAGGGCATCCGGGTACAAAGTATGGTATCCCTTTTCCTGTCTTGGCTAGATCTTCTTTTGGGATTCGTGGAGCTCATGTTCCAACTCTGCTTAGAGCTCTTGTAGGTTGTGGATGGTATGGGATTGAGACTTGGATTGGTGGAGAGGCTATATTCATTCTTTTACCCAAGTTCATTAAAGAATCTTCGTGGGCTCAAGTTTTACCTTGGCTTGGCACTTCACCTTTGGAGTTTGCCTGTTTTATTATCTTTTGGTTAGCTCAACTGGGCATGGTTTGGAAAGGAATGGAAGGAATTAGAGATCTTGAGAAGTACTCTGCTCCTATATTGATTGCACTCACTTCTTGTTTACTTATTTGGGCATATGTTAATGCCGGTGGCTTAGGTGCTATGCTGTCTTTGTCCTCTAAGTTGACTTCATCAGAGTTTTGGGCTCTTTTCTTCCCTTCCCTTACCGCTAATATCAGCTTCTGGGCAACTCTGGCACTTAACATACCAGATTTTACAAGATATGCCAAAAGCCAGACTGATCAAATTATTGGGCAAGCGGGTCTACCAATCTTTATGGGGGCATTCACGTTCGTTGGGTTAGCTGTAACGTCGTCGACAAAAGTGATTTTTGGTCGTGTGATCTCTAATCCAATTCAACTTCTGGAGCAAATTGGAGGGCTGACAACAATGATCCTGGCAATTTTTGGAATCAGTCTGGCCACAATTACGACAAACATTGCTGCCAACGTTGTAGCACCGGCAAATGCACTTGTCAATCTTAGCCCTTCCAAGTTCACTTTCAGGAGAGGAGCTCTTTTGACTGCTCTGCTTGGTATTGTTTTTCAACCTTGGAGACTTCTGAAATCAAGTGAAAGCTTTGTTTACACATGGCTAGTTGGATACTCTGCATTGTTGGGTCCGATTGGTGGCGTTATCTTGGCAGATTATTACATAATTCAGAGGACGAAATTAAATGTTAAGGACTTGTACACGTTGAGTCCTCGTGGAGCATATTTCTACTCAGGAGGTTATAATTTGGCTGCAATAGCCGCTCTTGTTATTGGGATATTGCCAGTCATACCAGGTTTCTTGCACAAGGTTGGAGTGGTAACTACGATTTCAGGAACATTTGTAGGCATCTACAACAATGCATGGTTCTTCAGCTTTTTCCTTTCAGGTTTTCTCTATTTGATGCTGTCATATCTAACAGGAACACAACATAGTAACTCACTCACTAGAGATCCCCTCTTGCCCACTTCAGAATAAGGAGTATATTTTTCTTCAGTTTCTAGTGGCAAAAAATTAACTTTTCTATTGGGTTGGTTCTGGTTCTGGGTGAATAATAAAAATTTCAACCTTTTGTTCAGTTCTTAAATTTTCTTTTATGGCTTCCAAGTCTGGAGACGGAACAGAAGCGTATGTGAATGGAGACATAAATGTTTGTGAATATCGTCACTCTGTTCTGAACTTTTTACAGCTTCAAATACTGCTCTTTATTTGTTAAAATATTGACAAGAACGCAGCACGCTATATCCTATTAGACTTTGTGTGGTCCAACTAAATATAATGTTCTGAATAATTTGGAAAATTTTTTTTAATTGGACTAGTAATTTTTAATTACATTTTCAACTCCAAACCACGAACTGATTGGTTTTCCATGTGGGGGCTATTTAATTTTCCAATTACTTTAACTTCTATTGCGTTTAATAACTAATTTAAATTAAATCATAATTTTTGTTGTATTTTCAAATTGATCGTTTAAGGAACAAGAAAGCAGTAACTCCTAATGTTAGGGAAATTTTGCAGTGCCTTTCATGGTATGGGACTTGATCTTGGACTGGATTCCACAGGTGTATTATCTAAATGGGTTTAACGTGAGGCTTGATTGCTCTTTTTCACTTGAAACAGAAACATTTTTTGTTTAGATTTATAATTAAAAAAATAAAAATAAATATAAATATATATTTAATTGAAATTTGTTATAAAAACTAATTTAATAATGATAACTAAATACGAAATAAAAGCATTCTTATATACTTTAAAATATATATTAATTAATAGATTATATTCATTATTCAACGTAAAAAAAATATGTTTATAAAATTTATTTATTAAATAAAAAGTAATTAGACTTTTTTATTTATAGTTTTTTATTTTTATTTTTATAAATTTTAAAATTGTGTTTATAAATAGAAGGAAAGCAATCATATTTTTGTCATTAATTTATATGTTTAAAAAAAGAAACAGAAAACCAAAAGTAAAAGTTTAAGGTATCACTTTTTTTATTATAATTTTTAGTTTCTTTTTCTTATTTTTTATTTTGATTTTTATAAGATACACAAAATTTTATTTGGATGACATTCGTAATAAAAATTGAAAATAAAAACATATTCAATTGAAATTTACGATCATAAATTAATTTAATAATGATAATTAAATATAAAGTAAAATTAAAATATTCTTATACACCTAAAAATTATATATTAATTAATAGATTATATCAATTATTCCATGTAAACAAATTTGTTTTGACAACTTATTCTCAAAATGTAAAAAAAAAAATCCAATTTTTATTTTTTTTGTTTTTATTTTATTTCACCGAAAACTAAAACAAAATGTAGTAAATGAGTTTTATTTCTTAGTTTTTGCATTTAAAAAATAAAAAGTAAAAAGTAAAAACAAACAGACCTTAAATTGATTATCATTTTTAATACTGATTTAATATTCAGTGATAAAACCAGAATAATTCAACCCAAAAATATGTATCCGCATCCTTTTATTACCAACTATTGCTAACATCCAACTTTTTAAGAGCTCTAAAATTCCATAAAATCATTGGCTTCATTGAATTTCCGAGTACAAATTTAATTATATCAACTAATGGAGTATCATCTCATTATATTATTGGCTTAATTAATTAATAAATTAATTGTGATACCAAGTACAATATACTCAAAATTATAGTTGGAAGTACAATGCCACATTAATAGATGAGGAATCAAAATTTTGTTGTTAGAACAATATAGAATTTGATTGACAATTAAGAATAACTCCCATCTTCTAATTTTGTTCTCTGTCTTGTCTTTAAAACGCCAGACCAAACAAGAGCCTTCATCACTTCATCTAACTCTTACCATACTTTGACCGCCATTGAATGTTCTTCACAACTAACAACTAATAATTAGTAGTTGTGTTTGTTCAAATAATAATAATAAGAAGTTGTGAGTCAAATCCAATCAATAATTTGAATCAGAAACTAGGATTGGAATATGAAGACTGAATATTACGTGAGGTATCTAAATCACCAATATAATTTACGCAGATCCCACACTAACCACTCAAAACTTTTTGTAGAATTTAACTTTGTTTAAGCCAAGGTTTTCTTTAAGAACTAATTGATACATTTTAAATTTCGAGGAACGTGGATTCCTAGAGCTGCGAACGTTCGGTTTATCCCTCAAATTCAGGAGAGCAAACAAGATGCAATGGATTTAAAATATTGCCACCAAAAAAAGCAAAACCAGAAAATGGAAGTATTAATTGATTGACAAATTGATCACGGTACATGTAAAAGTGACCCAGATCTTATTTTGCCGTTGAAAAGGGTAAAAAAGAAGAAGAAAAGAATGAGATGCTTGATTCATCACACTTACCAAATCCAAATTATTGTCTTGTCTTCATGTTCAAGGTGGCCACGTCAATTAAAGAAATTGATGAGCAAAAAGTTTGATCTATATTGTTTAAGGGAATTTTTATTAGAAAAAATAAAATATAATCTCATAACAGTGTGAAATAAAACATATAAATTTTTTTATCTTTTTTAAAATGAATATTATTTAATTCTTAAATTTTAATAATCATAATCAAAACAAAGCATAAATCATAAAATGTAGTTTATTATGAAACTATTCATTATTTATAATTCTCCTCTTGAAACCAAAATTTGAAAATATTATTAAAAGTTACTATATGTTTTCAATTTTTTAGACTCTATTAATATTAATGTCTACATAAAAAATTAAAAAACACAAATAATGTAGAAAAGAATATGCAAGGAGTAATATAACCTTTTGGGTGATATAGTTGAAATATGAGTACAATTTCAATTAAAGTTACATTAGCAAAATACTAGTTAGATTCAAATAAAATTAAGAGGATGTTTGATATTGTTGTTAGTTTTGGTTTGTGTATTTATATTTTTTTTGTGTATTTTTTTTGAGTTTTTGTGTTGTTTTTTATTTATATATTGTATTAGTGTATGATTTTTCTCTGTTTCTATGCTTTTTTTTCATTTTCTGTATTTAGAAAAATAGAAATCAAAAATTAAAATGAAAATGAATACCAAACATGGAGTCTAGAATTATGTCTTTATGAGTCAAATATATCATATTTAGCCTTTAGGGTAATATAGACTTTACAATCAAATCTAGCTTGATTAAATTATGTTTATTTTATTAATTTTTTTTCCATATTTGACCTTTTATTCCTAACTATATTAGTCATGAATATGAATTATAATCCTAATAATAGTTAGGATTAGAAAAAAATTGAACTTTTATTGTTTTCTTTAATTATTCAATTAAATAAAGTACATATAAATTAAAATTGGCATCTAATAATACATCATGATAATTTAAATATTAAACACATCAAAAAAAATTTATTAATCTTTCTATATAATTCAATTCTTCAATGTACAAAATTCAATTAAATTTAATATTTACTTTATTTGAACTTAATCATATTAATTTTAAAATCTTTATAATTAATCATTTAAAAATATTTTAATTTTTTGAGGTATCACATTAATATGATCAAGGATTTTTTAAATTAATAGTAATAAAAATAATAGCACATATTTATTAATTATTTAAATTAATGAATATTTTATTGATTACACGATCATCTTGATATAAGTCATACTATATCTAGTGACTACTAATTGAATTATTCTTGATTAAAATAACTATTAATTAGTCCACACCATAGAAATTCTTATGTGAAATATTTGATAATTTCAAGTCAAAAAATTATTTACATAATTATTTTTGAAAATTCATTTACACAATTGTTATTATGAGATTTTATATAATTATACAAGTAATGTTTTATATGATATTCTCTTGATGAGTTAGTTCAGTTAACTTGTTTTTTTTAATCAATTATCCTTAAATTTATCTAAGTATCTCTATACTTTAATTTATGAAATTAATTATCTTTTAGTGTGGAAAAGAGATATAAAAATCTGTGAACTTGAAAACCATTAGATTTAATTAGATATAATCTAACTAATTTCATTCCGCTAACCTATTGGTTACAAAAGTCCAACTTCTTCTCCTCATCTCTCTCTTATTATCCACAATTTAGGGTCCGCTTAGTTTAACTTTTTATTTTCATTTTCTATTTTTATTTTTGTATATATTTATTGGTTTTTGTGTGTTTATTTGTATGTTGTTATAATATTCTTCTCAATTTCCATATTTAAAAAAAGAAAATCCAAAAATATAAACAAAAAACGGTTCCAATCAACCCTTTAATTTTGTTTTTCACTATTCTCTCTCTCAAGTTGTCTTCCTCCTCTATCTCACCCTTTCATGCACCACGCATTTTCTTCAGAACTCCATGGTAGTTATTTTACTCCATTGCCTATTTTAGTTTCTATTGTGTTCCAAAATTGCTACTTTCATCTATTTGTTTTCTGTTCTCATCCCATCGATGAATAATATGTTTATGATGAGCAATTGACATGTTTCCTATATTGACATACATGCATTTACACATAAGAGATTGTTGAAAGGAAGAGAGAACATTTAAGTCATGAGAGGGATAATTCAAACAAAATGAATATAGTTTTGATGTTTATAACCCAAATTTTCCTCACTTTAGACTTTCTCTTTTTAAATACAATAAAGATTGAAGGAAGAGGGGGTATTTTAATCAATAAAATAGTAAAATTAGAGAATTTGAAATTCTTAATGACAATAAAATACAATTTTTTATAAGTATAGCTTTAGTTATCATTATTATTTTAAAATTTTATATTAAATTTAATTTTAATTAGAATTATTATTGATTGATTACACATTAATAAATAATAGTACTGATTTTTATTTCAATTGTACATTTAATTTTTATATTATCTTTTTACTTATTTTATAATTTATATGTCTTATCATTTTATACTAGTTCTATATTAATCTTATAATTGTCTAATATGGTTGAATTTCTAAACTTTGAACATCTTTCCTTATGAATTCAATGTCCAGTTTGATTTTCAAAATATTAAGTATAATACATAAATACAATATGAGTAGTTTTAATCTCTCATAATTTATGATCTTTCCAAAATTTTATTTTTAATAATGATTTAAGCTGCAAATGTGAGAGTTGTTTGACGCTTGAAGGAAAGCTCTCAAAATCCATCTGTTTTAGAATTA
>JAOXYD010000005.1:24350414-24361596 GCA_028565735.1 Pinacopodium congolense
TGTGGTTAGATCCTGAGCCTATGCAACGCTAGGGAAGATCTCAAAAAGAAGGTTCACAGTGTCATTGACAAGTTTGCCTGATCATCCATCAATGGCACCATGCTTGAGTGTCATTGTACTCTGTTTCCAGAAGGCATCAACGGCGGGCTGTTCTTAGCTCAATGACACCGTTGTTCAGCCCAAAGGGTGTCGTTATAGAGTTACACTCTAACAACTAGTTTCCTTTTTCGGGTCTTATTCCTTTTGTCCTCTTTCTAACGTCTTTAAACCCCGCCTAAACCCTCCTTAAGCCTTTAGACACTATATATACTCCTTAAAAATGAATTGTAAGCCTTTAACACTCCAAAAACAGATTAAACCGTCTGAATTCATCAAAAGCCTCAAACTATATACTCTTTCACTGCACTTACTCTTATTCAATCTTTTGCTTTCAATTTGTGTTTCTAAGTGTGAAAACTTGCGTTTAATATCTTATTTGAGTGTCTACGAGTTTAATTGATTCATCTTTTACATTTTATAAGTGTTATTTCAACACATTAAAGATAAAATTCATTCATATATCAAAACTGTCTCGATTGAGACTATTCTAGCTTGAATCTCGATTTCAGGTGACCAAACCTATTTCTAAAATTGTGTTATTGGATTTTTCAGTTTTCTTATGTCTCTAGATTGTGGTTGAACCTAGTTTCAAATTTTTGAGACCTGTTTATGTTATCATTGAGCCAGAAACTTCATATACTTAAAGATAGCTCATGTTTTCAATGTTACGAGGTTGATTTCAATTTTAACCTGCTTAACCTATTTCTTTGTGTTTGTTATTATTATTTTATGCTTGTTGAAGTTCTTAGGAATCAAATTACACTTACTTTCAAATTTTTGGTTTGATATTTGATCATTTGTGTGCATTAGTTCATTAAGACATCAAAACTGTCTATTTTTTTATGTTCTTCATTTAATCTCAATTTTCATCATATAAATCAGTTCTGGGTACATATATTTATTGTGGCTAGTTCAAATAAGGTGTTAGGAGTGTTCTAGTATTTTTAGTTTAATTTTTAAGCACTTATATTTGTGTTTTGAGCTGAATATATTTTAAGTGCTCTAACTATCCAGAATTTTTGATTAGCTTATTTTGATCATATTACTTGAACATATACAGGTTTTTATGTTTGATTTCTGTCATATTAAGTTTTTTTAGGCTTTCTTGATTGTTATCATTCATTTATATCATTCATTGAAAGCTAAATCCCTTAGTTTAATTGTGTATTGAGTGAAACACCTTCCAAGGTATATTTAGTTACTTGAATTTGAGGGAATTGAATCTTTTGGTGATTTGTGAATTGTATAGGCTACTCTTTGCCTTGAAAAGATTTGGAATAGGTTACTCTTCACCTTAGAAAGTAAGATTGTGGTTGTTGGGTTACTCTTCACCCTTGTAAAGTAAGATTGTAAAGGTTACTCTTCACCTTGAAGGAAGATTGTACTTATTTTGATTGATTAGTATAAAATCATCTAACAAGTAGTTGGAAAGGAGACGTAGCCTATATTTGGGGTAGGTGAATTTCTTTAAAATTGCCTTATGTCTTTCTTTCATATCTCAACCCATTACATTTATTTTGATATTTGCATTATCATTCCATCTTAAGTTGAATATTGGTTTAGTGATTGCATCTAGTTTCCAATTGATTTAAGTTGCTAGTTTAAATTTGAGAAAAAGTTTTAATACCCAATTCACCCCCCTCTTGGGTGCCATAGGACTTACAATAAAGACTAACATAATTGTGGCAATAGGTAAAGTGGTAGGTAGGCTATATGTTCTGAATCGATTTTGTAGAACGATATTTACTCAGTTTCATAAATCTGTCCAAACTATCAAATCTGATAATGTCACATATTTTTTAGGTAGTGAGTGTCAGAATTTGTTTAGGGATCTAGATATTATTCATAACAGATCTTGTGTATATACTCTACAGCAAAATGGAGTGGTTGAGTGTAAACATAGGCATTTGCTTTAGGTAGTTAGGGCCTTAATGTTTTAGGCTTTTTTGCCTAAGAAATTTTAGGGAGTCTATACTTACTGTAACTTATATCATAAACCATTTACCCACACCAATTTTACAATAGAAGACACCTTATGAGGTCTTGTATGGTTGTCCTCCATCTTATACTAATTTTGAAACATTTGGTTTTCTTTGTTTTGTAACCAAAATTAACCCACATAAATCCAAATTTGATCCGAGAGCTTGTAAATACATTTTCATTGGTTATAGTCCAAGTCAAAAGGCTTATAAGTTGTTTGATCTTAACTCTAACCAAATACTTGTTTCTAGAGATTTTATTTTTCATGAAACACATTTTCCTTTTAATTTTTGTTCACATTCTTCTCCTGTGCTGGCTGTTTCTCCTGTTCTTCTTGATTCCCTAATTTTGACTGTTGATTCTCCTCATATTTCTTATGGACCTCAATTATGGAGAATTACTAAGATCCCACATAAGTTTAGATGGCTAGATGATTTTGTTTCTCAGGCTGTTGTCATAGAGGGGTCTCCTGCCATATTTTCACTTATCTCTAAAGGTCATACATCTCCTTATACCCCATACACTTATCCTTACACTCAACCTTCTCATTTTTCCTCTATATACATGTCATTTTTAGTCAATTTATCCACTGTTCATGAACTAGGATCTTTTCATCAGGCTAAATCCAATAGTAATTGGATGAAGGCCATGCAACAAGAACAAGATACTTTAGAGTCTAATTAGACCTGGGAATTAATTGTTTTACTTGATGACAAGAAAACTATTGGTTCTAGATTAGTGTATGAACTGAAACTTAAACCAGATGGTAGTATTTATAGATACAAGGCAAGATTAGTTGCCAAGGGGTACAATCAAATTGAATGAGTGGATTTTACTGATAGTTTTTCTCCTGTGGCTAAAACAGTCACTGTTCAAATTTTCTGGGTTGTTGAATCTTCCAACTCTTAGCCCTTATATTAGCTAGATATTAATAACGCTTTCTTACATGGAATTTTTGATGAGGAAGTGTATATGTTTCTTCCAGATAGCTATTCCAAAGCTAAACCTTGTGAGGTTTGTAACCTTAAGCGTTCCTTATATGAGCTTAAACAAGCCTCTAGACAATAAAATCATGAGTTTACTACTCAATTGGTATCTTTTGGGTTTGTGCAGTCCCAACATGATCACTGTTTGTTTACTAAATCTGCTGCATGTTCTTTTGTTGCTCTCATCATTTATGTTGATGATGTTCTCTTATCTGGACCTTTTGTGGATGTTTTGTGTGATATCAAGAAATTTTTACATGCTGATTTTACTATTAAGGATATTGGTCCTCCCCATTATTTCCTTAATTTAGAGATAGCACATTCTAAGGCTGGCACTTCTGTCAACCAATGTAAATATATCTTGAAAATTCTCCAAGATGCAGGCCTTACAAGGGTTAAACCAGCTTCTACACCCTTCCCTAAAGGTTTTCATTTATCTGTTTCTACTGGCTTTTTACTTGCTGACCTAAGTCAATATCGACAGTTGGTTAGTCGTCTCTTGTAATTGGGATTTATCTAGCTAGATATTATTTATGCTGTCTAGCAGTTAAGTCAATATCTTCAAGCCTCTTGTGAATAGTACTAGACTGTAGCTATTCACTTGTTGCGGTATTTGAAAGGTTGTCCTTCCAAGGGCCTTTTCTTTCTAGCTTCTACTTCATTATGTCTTGAAGCCTTTTGTAATGCCGATTGGCTTCTTGTACCGATTTAGGAAGATCCTTATCTGGTTTTTGTATTTTTTTGGGTTAATCTCTTATATCTTGGAAAACTAAGAAGTAAGCTACTGTGTCTAGTTCGTCAGTTGAGGCTGAGTATAAAAGTGTGGCCTCTACTATTTGTGAATTGCTTTGGATTTCATATCTTCTTGCAGATTAATAGGTTGTCATTCCCACACCTATACCACTTTGGTGCGATAACAAAGCAGCCCTCCATATTACTGCCGATGTTGTCTTCCATAAGTAGACCAAACACTTTGATATTGACTGTCATCTTGTCCGGAATCAGTGCAAGCTTAGATTCATTGCGCTTCCTTGTGCTTCTTTAAAGGATCAGATAGTAGATTTTTTCACAAAGGCCTTAGCTACTCTTGCATTTTCTTTTCTTCTTTCCAAGCTGGGTTTCTTTGATGTTTACCAAGCTCTAACTTAAGGGGGAGATGTTAAGATATATAGACTTTGTCTTTTTCTATTGTATTATTCATATTGTGTCATTTCATTTATTTTAGCTGCTTTTGTTTAGTTAGTTAAGCTTGATTAATTAGTGACTTAAACAGGTTTATTGTTGGAGTATATAAGGCACAGGTGTAAAAGACTCTTGTTTAATGATAAGAGCCCCGATATTATTGCTTGTGTTTTCTCTCTGTACAAACTTCGTTCAATAGCAAAATTATATCCTTAAATGTTAGTCAACAATCCTTATATAGGAGATAAGGGTTATATAGAAGGTATGTATGAAGCATATAAAAACATGACCAAAGTTCTCTTAAACCAAATTTAGGATAAATTTTTTATGAGTTTGAGTCCAAAAACTTGTCGATTAACTATTCTAATTTCATATAAAAGCTTGTAAAATTTTAAACTTGGTTGTTTACTTGAAACAAGTTGCTTAACCTCAAAACTGGCTAATTTAACTAATTTTATGAATTAGAGACATGAATTGGTGAGCTTGAGAGGTTAATGGAGCAAATAGGGATGGAGAGAGGAGTAATTATTAGTACTTAATAGAGCAAACAAGGATGGAGAGAGGAGTAATTAATAGTACGAGGACGTGAAACATAAGGTGAGAGACAAATATAGGATTGAAGGAGAGAAAAGGAAACATTATTAATACTTATAATTGAGTAAAGGTAACCACATTTTAGCCTTTCCACAACTAGAATAGAAGGAGAAAGTAAAAAAAGGAAAGGATGTGAATGGAAGACAATAAGATATGAAGAAATTTTCAAGGTTAGAAGAGCACATACGAGCATGCATTATAAAACCACAAATTTTATTGACTATGAAGGAGAGGTAAAGGAGATGGAAATTAACGATTGTGGAGACATGAACGATGATAAAATTGTAATGAATTGAAAAGAAAATATGAAAACAAAATAGGGTTTTGATCAAGTTCGAAACTTGATCTAGTTTGGAGGAGCAATTAAGATGAGGTTGTGCTTGTATCTAGGTTCTTCGAATACCAAAGGTAGAGGTAAAAGAGAGAAAATAGGTCATGTGAGGTTGGGTTGTGCTTGTGCTTGTGCCAAGAAGTAGTAGAGGAAGAGACAAAGAAGAGAAAGTGGATCAGATGGGTGAATAAAAACGAAACTAATTAAAATTTTAGATAGTATAGATAATGATAAATAAGAGATTGAGGTAGTGAGATAATTTTAATTATTTTATTATTATTTTAAAATTTTATATTATATTTAATTTCAATTAAAATTATTATTGATTGATCAAATATTAATAAATATTTAATTTTAATTTTAATTTAATAAAATATTTGTTTATCTTATAAATTTATTTTTTATTATTCTCTATACTGGTTATAAAATAATTTAATATGAGTTGACTTTTGTATGATGTCTATTTTAATTTTTAAAGCATTTCCTAAACCACCTCAAATAGCTTTATTAAAGAGGATAGTATCTCTCAAAACATCTTACATATTTAGTCTTCTAAAATAGGTAAATATAAAAAGCTTGATACTTAAACTTTTTCGTTAACAAACCTACTACCCGTATCATTACAAAGACATTTCATAAGAACATGTCATTTCAAGACAAGGAATGAAAGAAATATGAACATAATCCCTTCCCCGCAATTAGTGGTTGGGAGCTTGGGTTGAGGTTCTACATGTCCAAATAAAATATTTAGTTAATTATCCTTTAACTATGTCTCGTCATGTTTTACAAAGTCAAAATCATATAAAATACCCGGATCCTACATATTCATCTGAATTTCTTACTCATGTCAGGCGGAAGAGGTAAACACAAATGTTCAACCAAATCTAGTACATATAACAAATATAAACAGCAAGTACCTCTATACTACATTAAGATGTTAATAATTAGCTGAAGACATAAAATAAAGGTTATTACACAATAGTATACAGATATTGAGGAGCTGACTTGGAGAAGAGCCCCATGCAGAGAATGGAGAAGAAAGGACAAAATGAATGGAAGATGGGAGTGATACAATTCCTGAATTTTCAGGCCAGCCTGGCGCTATCATCAACCACACATAAAGCCACAATTTTAATACACACAAATTGGAGATTGACTTGTAGATGGTCACAGGTCACTTGCTCGTGCCTAAATGAAATAGTTTATTTAAGAGTAGGATGACCTAATACCAAAAGGCATATTCAAGTTGGCACCACTTAGGGAACGAATTAAAGATCCTTGTGCCATGTCATGCATAGATAGAGTTGATAATTAAAAAGTGTGTAGCCTTCCTAATTATGGATTACTAAATATACTGAAATTGATATCTCGGTAATGTATCAAACCAATAGAATGCATTGCATCATCTTATTACCTGAAACTATAACATGATATGTCCTAGAAATATTGATAAATTTTGTATGATTTTTACTGAATTAAGTATGTTTCATTAATTCAAGTTTTTAAATTATGCAACAAACAACAAATTCTTATAATAATTGATAATTAGTTTGTGCTTATACTTGGTAAGAAAAGAATAAATCGTTCTTTAATTAGACTAGACCCACTTGCCAACTAAAAATTCGTTTATCACACATGTATTTCTTTTTTTTTTTTTGGGAAAGTATCACATGTATTTTTACATAATCATTCTTAGTTTATTGTATAATCTTTTGAGGTCAACAGCTGTAATCCACGGATAAGCTTATTCGTCCTCACATGTAAAGAGTGTCATTATCGATTATTAAAGGTTATTTTATGCTGCTTTCGTGGATCAGGGGTTTTGGTTTTATCATATGTGTCAAAATTGCTGCTTATATATGCCCCCCAAGGACGTCTTGAATATTAGAACTTAGCATACCTAATCTGGGTGTGTAATTAAAAATATGTAATTATTAACTGCAAGAACCCCTATATCTCCTAATGTAAGCCTTGAATGAAGAAGTTGGCTCGTTATTTGTTATGTGAAAATATCCACAAAGATAACTATTTGGTATAAGCCTAGTTAGATGATTAATGAGCATTGGGGCGGGAGGATTTCTATAGGTTTAATGTTTAATTATAATGCTTGTATTGGCCAAAAATCTACGTGTAGACAAAGAGGTCATTGGTCGGTCGGTTGATGTACGTCGTCACACTCCAGAAGTCATCCTTAAAAATCATTAATACCTCTAGATATTGCATGATTTATATGCCTTATTATTCCTTCCTTGGTTTTTCTCCTTGGAACTTATCGTCAATTACATCATAATATATAGAAGAGCAAATGACATGTTCGCAATCGAGACAATGTCAACGAATATATATTGCAAGTTGCAGGCCATACGTACGTGAGATAATTAATACTTGTTGGTTTTTATGTGGATAGTCGTCATTCCATGGATTCTTCGAAGATGGCTCGGAGGTTAAGTATCCTTAAACTCGTGTGCACAATCAAAACCTTGTAACGCTGTAATTTTTCCGAGGTAACTGGATGCAACTTAGGTACTTCACCTTACATTGCTGTGTTCTGTCTTGACAATTTGGACAGAAAACTATGTAATTCTTTCATTTGGCCAGATCCCGTGTCTCAACTATTGTTATTAGTGCACAAATCGCATATTCATCATAATTTTGCTTCTCGTTTATGTGGAATTGATTAGGAATTAGTCATGAAGCAACAAGAAATGAAGTCACAAATGTCTACTGTAGCAACTAAATTAAAGAAACGATCCTTGAAAATTTTGACCATATATTGCAAAGTAAATGTAGAAAAATTGTAAAGCAACCAAACTTTCTTAAAAATACTATATTTTTTATGAAGGATCACGAGGATACAAGATAGCTAATGGACTCCTACTTAATTAGGGGGGCAAAAAGTCAGCGATATATAGTATGGCTGTAGCAATATAATACGGTGACGAAAGAGAGAGGCAGCTTCATAATCAAGGGGCAAAACAACCGTAGAAACTTAAAGAAAGACCATGGATTGTAGTTGAAGGGTGGGTTTTGAGCAGTGATGGCCAGAAGAGAAAGCATATTGCTTGTCCCTACCCATCATCATCATCTCGCAAGTCTTACTGGAAATTTGTCAACGGTTTCTCTAAGTAGAACCATTAGATTCATTTATTATTTGCTACAGTATATATATATTGGCCTCTTCATTTCTTTCCTATATATTCACCACATCCTCTTCTATAATTCTCATACTCGTTCCGGTCTTTATTGCTGAGGGAAAAACTAGGTGTGCTATTTACACCTTCTTCATCCTCTTTCTCCTGGTCTCTCTGTCTGTCTTTCACACACACACACACACACAAATATACATATTATGTGAATTGTAGATTAGATATTGTAACTGATACATTTGTTTTATGACATGAATCACACACAGATAATTAAAAAGCTGATACACATGTCTCCTGCAATGGAAATGGCCGATTCACAAAACGATCCAGGGCAAATCTGTCAATACCAAAAGGGTGTTCAGCGACTTTACGAGAAAGGGATTAGCAGGGTTCCCTACAAGTATATATTGCCTGTTCAAGACAGACCCGTGACGACTGATGATGTTGCCAAGCACAATCTCAAGTTGCCTATAATTGATTTTGCTGAACTGCAAGGTGCATGCAGGCCCCAAGTCCTCAAAACTCTTACAAATGCCTGTGAGCAATATGGAATTTTCCAGGTAATTAAAAACCATGAATCTTATCCATGTGAAATTGGTTTCTCTGAGGATCGAATTGTGAAGTTGGGTTTTCATGGCTGAATGCAGGTGGTAAATCATGGCATTCCAAGCGATGTCATTAGCAGTATGATTCATGTTGGGAAGAGGTTTTTCGAGTTGCCGTACGAAGAAAGATCCAAGTACATGTCATCGGATATGAATGCTTCGGTTAGATATGGAACTAGCTTCAATCAAAATAAGGACAGTGTCTTCTGTTGGAGAGATTTCTTGAAAATAATGTGCGAACCCTTGTCAGATGTCCTTCCTTATTGGCCTTCTTCTCCCCCAGACTTTCGGTAAATATCAAGTTTCATTACATTTAAGACCTTTACTCGCCATGCACGCCATTACAATCAAAACTAAGCACTTGTAGCCTCAGGCATTTAGTAAGCTATAAGAATGATTAATTATTATTATTATTATTATTAAACAGGCATTCCGTGGCCACTTACGCAAAAGAAACCAAATATTTGTTCGTAACTCTGATGGAGGCCATACTAGAGAGCCTGTTGTTGGGAAGCACAAAGTCGAAAACAGCAGAAGACGATGAAATCATAGCTGACTTTGAACATGGAGGTCAACTAATGATTCTAAATTGTTTCCCCCCTTGCCCTGAACCTGATCTTACTTTAGGAATGCCACCGCATTCTGATTATGGATTCCTCACACTTCTTCTCCAAGATGAGGTGGAGGGTTTACAAATTCAACACCAAGGAAAATGGGTCACAGTTGAACCAATCGCCAACGCCTTTGTCGTGAACATCGGCGATCAACTTGAGGTGGGTATATATTAAAAATATTAGAATCTTAGGATACACTTTAAAAAGTTGTATGTTTATGCTTTTTTGATATGCATATACGCTGATGGAGGCTACGTGAAAATTGTGCGTTTGCATCAGATATTTAGCAATGGAAGGTACGAAAGTGTGTTACACAGAGTTGTTGTGAACCCTGACAAGAATCGAGTATCCGTGGCCTCTTTACATAGCCTTCCTTTCGCGTCAATGGTGAGGCCATGGACAAAGCTCCTCAATGAAGCAAATCCAAGACGCTTCAAAGATACAAACTTTGCTAGCTTTTTGGATTACCTCATATCCCGTGAACCTAAGAAGAAGGAATTTCTGGAGTCCAGAAAAATTGATATAGGGAAATGGAATCCAAATATGTAAAAACCAAAAAAAAAACTTTGCAAGTTGACTTTTGTAGCATCAATTATATTGGTTGTAGCTTGTATTTGTTATTTTCCTTTTTTTTTAAGGTTTGGCCAAAGGTAGGCATGTAGTTCTTGAATTATATATTTTGCAGATGTGATGCAATACAAGTATAAAAGTTTTGCAATTTATTATCATAATTTATTTCTTTTTCTCCCTTTTAAGAGATGTGTCAAGAGATTTATTAAAATATTGAATTAAATTAGTAAATTTTATAATGAATAATTATTATTCCTCATAAAACAAAAGATAATGATCAATTATTCATACATGTTTAATTAAAATTTCTTATTTAGGAAGTGATGAACCTACTCTTACCTAAAATTTATGTGAAATCAAATGTGGTGAGATCAATAGAAGTCGGCATCCCTTTGGTTTCTAGTTAATTCAAAGCCGCCCGGTCCCAAGGATGAAGTTGAGTTTAGTTAGTGATGGCTAAATCTTGGTTTAATTTTCCATCACTAAATAGGTCTGGTCTGAAATGGCATGTTATTGACTTGGACTCTAACCACCATATCTCAGTTGACCCCAGACCCCAAGACTTCTTGTTACAAGTTCCTTTCAAATTATGCGTCTTCAAAGTCAATTTTCTAGTCTTAGTTTTTAACAATGGTCCCTGTCCTTTGGAGCAACGATCAGCCCTCAATTTTGACACTGCCCCATTATTGTTTCAGTCACCTCTCAAACTGACTCCATAGGTTCTAATCTAGAAACCATTAACAGCTGTATTCATTTATACCCCGTTGTACTTCTCTATAGAACTTTTTAACAAATAATTTATAAAATCAATTATAATATTAGTGTCTCTTAAAAGTGATTCAAGTACGCCAAAAGCTTTTTCATCGCCGCGAGGCCGGCGCGGATGTAGTCGACGCCGTCGGCCAGCGTGTAGGCGAGCTCGAGGTCCGCCTTCGCCCCCGCCTCCTGCATGTGGTAGCCGGAGATCGAGATGGAGTTGAAGCGCGGCATCCGCGTCGACGTGTAGGCGAAGATGTCGGAGACGATCCGCATCGAGGGTGCGGGCGGGTAGATGTAGGTGTTGCGGACCATGAAC